>JAAAKG020192525.1:0-24466 GCA_010014905.2 Druon quercuslanigerum
ATATCTTCATCCAGACGCGTAATCAACGAGGACCCGCAGTACCTTCTTTTTTATGAGGCTTCTACTATCCAAGGACCTACACGCTGAATCCTGTTATCTTGGTATCTTTTGGGGTTTCAAGGACATCCACATACCCAAGGCTCGTGAGGGTGAGGGTGAGGGTGGACCATGAGCGAATTACCCAAACCTACGATGATTAGGTAATTGCGTTCAATTGAAATCTTTATCGTTAAGGGTTATTCTCAGTATGAGTCTAAGAATAAACCCAGGCTAAATGACCAAAAAGTCCGTCAGTGGACAGGCATTTTAGTCATATCTAATTATCTTATTTTACCTTTACCGTTAAGGGTTATTCGTAAAATAAGCCTAGGAAACAGCACAGGGCTAAATGACCACAAAGTCCGTCATTGGACAGGCATTTACGCCAGATTTGTATAGTGTGAGAAATATTACGGCTATTTAAAACTAGTACGTTTCTCTATATCTTTTGAGGGTCCGCGGAATCCCCCCCCCCTGCAGTGGCAGCTTGGTCTCATCCGCCAACCATCGGCCAGGAGTCAGCCACCCCCAAGCAGTCTATAGTCCGGTGGTTCGAATTCAAAGGAAGGAGAAATCCGTGCCTAAGGAAACGACTTACTGGCAGGAAGGAAGGAAGGAAGTGAGGAGACGGGATGGCGTCGAGGCAGATCAACGAAACAGTGGATCATCGCGCTCTCTCTCTGTCTTGACCGCAGGGATTCTATATTAAATTGGCGCGGTAATTTCTCTATTTCCCCCCGTAATTATGAAGAGACCCCTCTTACGGTGTTCGACACGTCGCGCACGCTTCAGTTCAGTACCGCTTTGTAAGCCCGAGGTGTAGGCCACCGTCGTGCAGTTTTTTTTTCTCATCTTTTCCCGTACCAAGGTAGGATTTGAATCCTTCTGTTAGTGATCCAGCCAAGTTTATTTCATAAACTTAATTTTCTCTTGACTTACTCTGAGCAGTGTTTTAATGCTCCTTGGCTGAGTCACCATGTTTAGTTCCTAGTTTTTCGTTATTATGGAGTGCCGACTAGGGATGTCTTTGTCGCCGGTGCGTTGTTACTCTCTAAGATGCCCTTTTCGCAAGTGATCGTGTCAATTATGTTTTGTTTTATATTTTGGAATTGTAAGTACCCCAACATGATCTTGTTCTCGACTTCCTATCCCAACCTTCCGATCCTTCAAGTCATTTCCGATCCTTCACCCTCCCCCCTTATCTTTTTGAGGCCCCCCGTCCCTTCCTTTTTCCTACCGTTGCATTTTTGTTATTATATACTGCTATTTTTTATGGTTATTTTCTAGGAATCGTGGCAGGTCCCCTGTGACCTTGTTAGACTGCTCGTCAACTTCCTTTCGTTTTTCTTTCTTTGTTATTTTCTTTAAAATGTTATTTTTCCTGAGTATTTTACCTCGTTTTATTACAATATACATGTTTTTCTTGACATAAAAACGTCTTGCTGAATTTTATTTGAGTACCCAGCCTCTCTTCTCAAGGACTGAGCTAGCGTTCTGGGAATGTTTGGGCCTTTTGGATTTAGTTTAATATTTCATGGTACCGTTTATTATCTTTATCGTAATTTGAGTATCATCTCCTGTAAATTGGGGTTAGGATTGCTTTTAAGAAAGCTGGCGCCCTGAGGCTTACGTTTTTTTATTATCGTTTTCCTTTGTGCGCGGCCTATAGGACCTTGTTTACTTGTAGGGAAATGGCCGCGTGACAATATATAACAACCAAAAAAGGCAAAGGAAATAATGCACGACCTTCGGTCGATGATATTTCATGAGTCTGAAATTATGCAATAGAAACGAAAAGAAAAGATTTTTTTTTGGTAAATTTGTTTAAATAATAAATGTTTACACAATTTAAAACATTTTAATTATCATGTTCCCGGAGCTCCTAATGAGCCCTAAATTATTCTTTATGGCGAATTTTCTGTAAAATCATTTTTAGTAGGTTTTTCAGCAATGTTTGTCCAGCTTAGTTGAATGGATTCTATTGTATTTCATTTTTTGGAACAAATTTACTGTTGCAAGCTATGACCAGCTGTTATATTTCAATCAGAAAATACGATTATTTTTGTAATTTTTTGGGAAAAGATAATTCTTTAAATAAGTTACATCTATTTAAACAATTACAAATTTTTTAAAGTCATGGGACACATTAAAATTATCCATTAGTAATTCTTTGCATAGGAAAAAACAAAAAAATTTCTAAAACTTAACAATAATAAGTAACAATGTATTTTTGTTAGTGTTTTTGGTCATATTTGGCGCGGTATTTGGGGGTAAGAGTGGATTCAAAATAACTTGTATGGTTTTATTTTTTCGAAAATCCAAAATTTCCTCATATTAATCAAATGGGATTTTCAAGTGCCCGGTAGCGCGTGTTAATATTTGAATTGCAATCAAAAAAAGTAAGGATTTATTTCTTTCACAAATTGGAACTTTGGAGGGAGGGTGACTTGTCCTGTAGCTCGAAAAGCGATTTTTGGACCACCCTGATACATAGATACAGGTATACATGTAGAGAGATACAAATTCGTAGAAACCTATTTTTCGAGTTCAGAGGTACTCAAAACGTGGAAATTTGATGGTAATATAAAAATTAGCACATATACATAGCAAAATGATACCGTCTTATAATATTCCTCAAGTAAAATGAGAAAATAGAATTTTGAGGTTCGAGTTGGATTTTATCACCTAAAGAACAATTTTTAAATCCACTTTTCTCAAACTTCTTTTTTGCGTAATCGTGTATAAATATTTTCTTACATTTTACGGTATATCTTCCTTCACGTGTATTGAAACAATTACAGATACACGGGAATAGGGGCTTGAGAAAATGTTCTCAAGAAGGATACAAGTCCTCCCCAACAGATTTATTAATGGTGATTTGACAAAATACGAAAAAATACTTACTTCACAATTATCGAGGTTGTGGACCTCTAAAGATGAGCTAGTGAATTATATAAATTATCTTACTTAAATAACATTAAGTTTTCTAAAGTACGAAATTTGTATACAGGGTGTCTCAGAACTAAGTTTCCGGACTTACATAGCTGTTTAAAGCAGCAAAATTAAACCAAAAATGTATTAAAGTTTTAGTTTTTGAGATATAAAATAATTAATCTTAACTAAAATCAGAAGCTCCGCTTTCATTCGTGAAATTGAGGGAAATGCTTTGTTAGTCACCGCTGCCGAAGGATTGAGAGGTAGCGGTCACTAACACAGCGTTGGCTTGTTCTGGGACAGTCTATGTAAGTAGCTTTTATCCAGGAAATACTTCCTTTTGTTTCTTTTTCTAATTAGGACGTGTCTTTTCTAAGTAAAAATAGTGTTTCTCTAAGTTTCTGTTCTTTTTATTTCGCCTTTTCTATCGCTCAAAGCTAAATTTTGCATTAGGGAGTTTGATCAATTTGTTAGTGTAACCATTTATGTAACCTTTGTCGGAAATTAATTATTTTCATTTTTCACGTGCGAAATGCGTTTTTTTAATTAACCTTTCAGCGGGCGCGCTATCGTAAAATTTACGACAAATTTACGCACAATCCCTCCCTCTAAAAAATCTCTCTCTAACGGCAGTAGAAAGCATTACACTGCGCATGTACGAAAGTTGCAAATTTGTCCAATCCAACCAACTTCATTCCAATCTAATATATTATAATCTATTCAAATTCATTCCACTCTAATCCAATTCATTTCAATCCACTTCAATCCACTTCAATAAAATTCAATTCATTTCAATCTGATTATTCTAATTCAATCCAATTCAGTCTAATTTAGTCCACACCAATACATTCCAGTCCACTCAAATTCATTCCGAGCCAATGAGAACTATTCCGAATCATCTCGATATCTGTATCCGAGCCAATGCGAATCGCTCCGAAACAATCCGAAAAGTTTTGAATCTCGCCTGTTGAAAAACGCTTGAAAATTAATCCGGCTCAATCCGAATCTACCCGAGACTTCTATCCGAATGAAGCAGAAAGAATCCGAAGCAAATTTCAAATCCGAATGAATCAGTGTTAGTATTGATTCGCATTGAACATTCACTTCGGATTCGTCCAGATGCTTTTGTATAGATGTCTCTGATTGAATCTCATTGAGTCGGATTAATTTTTAAACGTCCGTTACGTCCTAAAAATTATACATTTTTGACGTAAGACTAAAACAAGCGCAAACCTGCCTTATCCCACGCGGAACCTGGTAGTAACACCAATTATACACGCGCGCAATAACGGTTCTCTCTGAGTTTGAACCTAAATATGGTAACTGTACTGCGGTCGGTAATATAGAAATCACAAAATACATACAGTGTTACCAAAGAGGGATAAGACCTCAGAGAATACCGATGCTCGATCATTGGAATTATAATCGCCGATATTACCATTAAAGAATAACCATAATTATAATCGATACGAGTATATTTATATTTAATGCGGTTTAAAAATAAAACAAGTTAAATAGAATTACATGAAGTATGAATACACACGCTTTACATATTAAGTAAGAATCTTTTAACTTAATTTTTATGATTAACCCACTTAGTGGTAGATACGATACTAGAGGTATCACCTATGGTTAAATTACTGATTAAAATCTTCGAAAGGTCAAGAATAGAGATGAGCGATCGCCGCGGCCAGCAATAGCTATTGGTCATCGTATGCCACCGCGAGGATAGCGAGTATCAAATAACATGTAACAGATCGAGAAAGACAAAATTGACCACCGGAAGTATTAATAGACGGAATAAGAACGTGCTTTTTCATCAGTAGTCAAGAACGTGATTTTTCATCAGTAGTCAAGAACGTAATTTTTCATATAAACCCCAATCCTCCCTTGTATCAACATCTTCACTCTCAAGCAGTTATACTGTACACTCCATCTACGTGAACGAACAAGTTCGAAAAAGTCACATTTAAATCAGTTACCGTGTTCGAGTAGAGTACTAAGTCCGCTGTGTTAACATTCGTGATAAGAACTCAAGTGTGGATTGGGCAGCTGTTTAGGGCCCTGTATCGCACTAATAATGGTAAATCGTGCTTGTGCATTGAGTTCACTGAACAAACATCCGGTAGGGTTTCGTCGCTGCCCTACAACAACAACGGAGATACAATCGACAACGCAACTCTCTCTCTCGCCCTTTTCTTAAGGAGAAAGTATACGTAAGTTAACATTTATAACTATTTACCCATTCTATGTTTTAATAATAAATTTATTGTTTATTATTATTATTGTTGACCTGAAATAATCAGCACCCTGGTCTCTCTTAAACCAAATTTCCATACTACCCTCCCCTATTTGCTCGGGACGTGACACGTCTAGTTCAACAATTTATTCAAATCCAATTCATTCCAATCCAATTAACTCCAATCCGCTCAACTCCAATATAACCCAATCCACTCTAATACAGTCTGTTCAAATTCACTCCAATTTATTTGAGTCCCCTCAACTTCACTCAACGTGAATCCAATTCATTCCAATCCACTCTAATCAACTCAACTCCATTCCAACCCAATCCAATGTGTGGTTCTGCGATTGACATGGTCTGCGACAATTGCTATTTATTGGAGTATATCGTGTTTTATATTTCATATAAATGCATTACATTTTTTTTAGTATTGCGTGTTTTATATTTCATGCAAATGCATTACATTTTTTTGGAGTATTGCGTGTTTTATATTTCATGAAAATGCATTACATTTTTTTGGAGTATTGCCATACATAATTTTTTTACATCCTCCTAGCAATTTCCCAACATTTAAGTAAAGAAAAAACCAGAAACTTGGGTAAACACAAATGACGCAAAATTTACGACAAGCGCTCGGACAAGGGAAATTACAGGACGCACCCTCTGAAAGATTAAAAGATCATTTTCAAATTATATTTTACTTTAGTCAGGTGTTTTGCTTTGTGATTATGTACATGTAGGTAGCAGAAACAGGTAAGCCAAGGTGGTGGAAATCAAGAAAGTGAACATGATAAAAAGATTGTCATGCGAAGTGGACAGTCATACACATTAAAAAACAAACCCATCCGATGATCTGCGCAGCCCAATTATTTTACTTAAAACAAACTTCTCCGAAGACAATGCATAAAGTGAAGTGCGGGGGTTCATTAGAGATAAAGTTTTTATTTTTATCGCAAGTTATAAATTAAATGTTGTATCATTAGTTCAAAATAATATTCCAAAAATAGAACAATTTTAAGGTGTTGCTAGATCATAATTCGATTTTTTTTGCTATGTACGGCAGTGGGCCCAAATATAATGCGCCACCTAACTTTTAGAATATAAGAACTGTTCTTTGAACATTTATTTTAAAATTATAGCTTTACCAGCTGGTCAACAAATAAACTATAAATTTGGCAAATTTGAAATTCCAAAGTTATAAAAGTGGGTTCTTTGCATATTTATTTGCAAATTCGCAGTTTATCCAGTATATAGATAAATTATTTGTAAATTTTATTTAAAAGTTCAAAATGTACGACGTGTCCAAAAAACTGAATGTTAAAACAATCCACTTTAGCAAAGTGGAATATTAATATTCCAACATAGGCGTCTTTGCCAATTTATTCTAAAAAATTATAGGTTTATCGATTGCCCAACAAATAAATTCCAAATTTGCTCAATTTAAAATTCAAAAAATCAAAGAGTTGGTTCATGGCAAAAATGTTAACAAATTCGAAATTTGTGAGGTGGATAAAAACTAAATATAAAATTTACCAACCGTATCAAATTTAAAATCATTATATTTCAACATTGATGTCTTTGAAATTAAAAAAAAAAATTTTTACCAACTGAAAAAAGATAAATTACAACTTCTCTAACATATTTCAAAGATTTCCCTGCTAAAAATTGCGGACGAATTTCAGAAAAATCCCGGATTCGGAAATTTGTCCGCAATTGTCCGAAAAGTGATGCAGCTTTTATCCTCCGGATTCTATCTGGTCGTGTGTGAAATTCATCATCCGTTAGAATCCAACAATTTTACGGTCTGACGGATTCGACCAGATCGGGTTAGAACCGGTTGATTCCATATTTTGCAAGGTCTGAGGGATGCGATAAATCTGGATTGTGTCCGGTCGCGTCCGTCCTTTGTACGGTTTGACAGTTGCTATAAATTTTGGATAGAATCTGACCATTACCGTATTCGATGTTTTTGCCCTTACGAATTTCGGATTCAAGCAGGCGTTGTTTTTTACAAGAAGGAATTTAGATTTAAGCGGACGCTTTTCCTTTTTCACTTTAATATCGCCGAATTATAACTTAAATCTATTTACAGACTCGATGTTTTGGATCAGACCGGTTTCGGATTCAAGCGAGCGATTTTCCGTTTTTGCTTTAATTTCACCGAATTATAATTTTTAACTGCGGATTAATTTCGGATGGAATCGGATTGTTTTCGGATTTGATGTTTTTGACCAGACGATTTTCCGTCATCACTTCGATTTCACCGAATGACAACTCAATCCCGCGAATTAATTACGGATAGAAGCGGACTATCTCCGGAGTAGTTGTTTTTGGCTAAAGGGATTTCAGATTTAAGAGGATTTTCAGTTTAATTGCGCCGAATTTTAGAATTTTAGATAAATTCGGACCAATTTTGAAATCCGAAATTTTTAGCAGGGTTGATTATTTGCAAACTTATTCCGAAATTATGAATCTCGGAATTGCTCGGAAGTCAGTTAAGATTTTTGTTTTAATTTGAAGGTACAAATTTGTATTGCTCATCGAAGTTTATTTTGAAAACAGTATACAAATCTAACCACAAATTTCAATTGAGATTTCTAGGGAATTCGATAATTTTGTTTTCTCAAACACTTCTTCTTCTTATTCATAGTGAAGAAGAAACTGATCCCCTCTACCTGCAAAACTTGGAAAACGATGCTGACTCTGAAGGTGAATCTTCCAAACCATATGTGGAAGAGCTACAGATTAAAAATCAGCAAAGGAATCAGTTAAAGAAGGACAACAGTGCGTTGCTTTTAGAAAATGAGACCTTAAAGAAATGCAAGTTTAATTTACAAAAAAATCTTTTTCAAGAATTCGGCGTTACAGCAGTGGATAAGATACTTTTATCTCGTTCTCGGCCTTTGCACTTCTTCCACATTTGTGCGCAGACCTTTGAAAATTAAAGGTCAAGCTTCGAAATCTGTAATTTGGTGATTATTAATTCTGTTTTGTTAAAGCTTCTTCCACTGTAACGAACACCTTATCAGCTTTTCTACAATACGTTTAACTTTATTATATCAAATGTAGATTGTATTTATTTATATACATCGGCCTGGGACTTCTTATTCAGATGTTGCAAAATAATGCACAATTTTTATTTTACATGATTAAAATGTCGAATACAACTCGCGTAGAAACCGGATAGATTCGTGACTATTCGGGAAACTTCCGGGTTTTGTAACCAGGTTGCATCCCGGATATAGGTAAATATTTATCCGGGTAAAACATATTTTCTCGGACTTGGTCTCTTCGGAGAGTCAAACACTGGGAGTGTTTGTCCCGGTTATACCTGGATAGGCGCCCTTTGTGACTTCATTGGAAATAAATTTCTGGTTCCATACCCCGAACAGGTCCCCGATGGACCCAGTGAAACAAACTTTATCGGCGTTTGTCTTATTATCGATGCACATTAGGGTAATGCAAAAATGAATGGCAACATTTTTTTGCATGCTAGAGGGACCCCCCCCCCCTCCAATTTTACTCCAAATCCGAAAAGATAAATTCCAGATGTGGTATCCCTGATACATTCCCACAAGTACCTGAAAAATATCCTTGAACTAAAAATGTCAACTCTTACTGAAATCGATCTTTCGAACACTGTATTCGCGTCTTTCTTACCTAATATTATTAATATTGGTATAGTGGAATATTTGTTATCATTGGTTAATTAATTTTCTTTTAAAAATTTGTTTTTTCCGCTGAAAATTATTACTATTAGTCCAATGGAATATTTATTAACATTTTTTCATTAATTTTTAATTGTTTAAACAAATCCAATTTGTGTAACAAATGTTGTTTTTTTCAAGAATTTGTTGAACTGGCAGTTTATTATCATTAAGTGACATTTTGTTTTCAAATATTTTCTAATTGCTAAAACAATACATTATTATTTATTTTTAACTATTAATTTGTTTACATAATTAAAAATTAATAAACCAATATTAATAAATGTTCCACTAGACCCACATTAATAATTTTTATTAAAAGAAAATTCCAAACGAAAATTTTTAAACAAATTCCTTTTGTTTAAGTAATTGAAAATGAATAAACTAATGTTTATCAATATTCAACTAGATAAATAGTAATACTTTGAAGGATTTAAAAAAAAATTATTTAAACAAATTTCATTTGTTTAAAGAATTAAAAATTAATGAATCTATGTTATTAAATATTCCGCTAGACTAATAACAATACTTTTTCTTTGAATAATTGAAAATTAAATAACCAATGATAATAAATATTTCACTAGACCAACATAAATAATTTCAAGTAAAAAACAGACCAGAATATAGTGCTCAAAGGTCGATTTAATGAAGAATTGACATTTTTGGTTTTAAGGGTAGTTTTCAGGTACTCGCGGGGACGTGTTAGGGGTTTGAAACCCATATGTCTCATACATGAAATTCTTTATTGGATAATTATCTACAATCCCCTATACCTTACCGTCACATTTTTTCAAATCCTAAACAATTATTTAAAAAACTCAAAACAGTGATTTTTCCCCATTCAAAACCGGCACCTGTTAAGATAAAACAAAAATAAAAAAATTAGGGAATTTCTTATTTCGGATTTGGAATGAAATGGGGGGGGGGAGGGCCGTT
The DNA here is from genome assembly GCA_010014905.2 of Druon quercuslanigerum. Classification (NCBI taxonomy): domain Eukaryota; kingdom Metazoa; phylum Arthropoda; class Insecta; order Hymenoptera; family Cynipidae; genus Druon; species Druon quercuslanigerum. The sequence goes on from JAAAKG020192525.1 coordinate 9,859, forward strand.
GCCCTCTATAAAAGCGTTTGTGAGCCACTCTAATGCACATGGCCCCAGATTGTTCCCGGATAGACTCGGGCAGAAAACCTTTTTCGCTTAAAAAGAAATCAAATTCAGATCCCGGATACGCCCGGATTATAGAGGCACCTTTTGACATGACAGGAAATTAATTCATGCTTTTACGTCACAGATAGGTTCCCGGTTGACACGATAAACATATTTTATCGGACTTGGTCTCTTTATCGGTGCAAACACTCCCAGATTCTCGGATAGAACCGGACATACAACCTTTTTGTCTTCACCAGAAATCAAATTCTGGTTCCATGCCCCGGATATGTTCAGGATAAAGCAAGTTTAGTGGGAATTGCGAGACTTAATAGTTTTTCTAGTGCATATACTACCTGTCCCGGGTAGAGCCAGATATATTGAAACTTATTGACTTTTCGTACCTGATTGGTTCCTGATAGACCTGAATGATCCGGTTTCTATCTGATCTTATCCGGCATTTTAAGTGGGAGTATCATTTGAGTAAATGTATATTATTACAATTCATGATGTGCATAGATATTGCAAAACATGTGTTTTTATTGTCTAGCTTTATTATTTAAAATAGTCTGCATCGCCAAAAAAATTATGGTAATTAACATTTTTTGCATTTTGTGCCGTTTTTCAAATAGTTAATTTCTTTATTTTGAAGGTAATTTTTTACGATTTAAACCAGAAATACGCATCCGATCAAAAATTAATGAATAAAAAATATGTTGATCATTTTTAAGTGAATAACTTAGTTTAACTAATTTTTTCGTACCTTGTATTGTTTTTTCCAAATATTTAATTTTTTGTTGCTAATGTTATTCTTTACGATTAAAACAAAAGTCACTCGTCCTATAAAAAATTGTTCATGACAAATTCTTAGATCTTTTTGGGTGTAAAAGATTGTCTAATAATTTTTTTGGTACCTTGGTGTCGCATGTCCAGAACTTTTTATTTTTTTATTTTTAGTATTGAGTATTCTAATATTACGTCATCCTCGGTCGGTAATGTCAAAATCTATAAGGCTTTTCCACTTGGTGGACTGCAAAGCATTATTTAGATAGGAGTGTGACTAAAATTAGTTTATTTAGGCAAAAGTAAGTCAAAACTCGTGATATAGCTTTGCTTTTAAGATAGAAAAGCCATTTCTTTCATTATTCTGGGTAATGAAATGCCATAATGGAGGTCATAGCCTGCTGTGCTGTATGAGCTAATGTGTAGTTTATTGAAAATATTTTGTTGAAACAATATTTCAAAGCTTTAAACTTACCGGACCGACCCGTCGATGGATATACGCTCCAAACAAACATCATTTTTCCACCTTTTTCTCCTTTTCTATACAATTTTGATTTTGTTCTTCCGGGTAATCAATGATAAGGGTGCTGTAGTCTTACACTGAGCGGAGTTTCATTGATTTCATTCTCTTCTTCTTCTCTCTGACGAATTCGCTTTGTAGGAGGCGCATTTTCCAACTCAGCTTCAAGTTCATCTTCTTGCTCTGTTTCTGAATCGTGCTCAATTTCTGAAGCATTATCTTCTTCACCGTTGCTGACTTCCCCGCCAAAACAGCTTAGTCATACTGCGTTTCTAATTGCTCACGAAGCAAGCGTGGCCGTAAATTGTAGCCCATCTACAAAAGTAAGAGACTATAAAATAATGAAAAAAAAAAATTATTTCACTTTATATGATAAACTTACGTTGGAAATTGAACAAAAAACACTAAAACTGATGGCACAAATTTTGGTCCAAAAACTCTTTTTCGCTCACTGGCGACACAACGGGTAAAAACTACCACGCGAATTTAGACGGTCTACTTTGAGCGTGTTCCCAGCAGATACTGACGCTTGCTATTACATGCTAACCCATTTTACCTTTAGTTAGTGACGTCAATTACTGGAATATGTCGACAGTTGGTCCATTTTCTCGAATTTAGTACGGTTAGCAGCTAAAAAATTTGTTGGGGTATTTTTTACCCATAGTGCCAGTTGAGGGTTAAAAATATTCTGAAGGATGGTCTGTCGTTTCACTTAGTCCCTAGAGTTGAACAGATGAGACGAGAATAGTTGATGCTCTGTAAATTACAAGAGAGACATAACCAAATTCTCAGGATTTTGCAGTTCTCACTTTACAAATGAGCACATTTTTCGCGTTGCGGACATTTTTAGTTGTAGTTAAAATCAGCAGTGATAAAGCCAAACCGCCATCGGCTGACTGCTGTCGTTTTGAATTTTTACTTATCGATAGCTGCTCGCAATGGCCGCCAGATGGCGGACTTGTATTAGGGGAAGGGAATAGAAGAGTGAGAAAGGTTTTTAATTTGTGTTTTTTTTCTTTAAAAAAAAAGGTGACCGTAAATTGGAGAAAAAGTTTTAAAGAATGCCAGCTCTTTCGCGATTTGACTTATTAAAAGAGGCGAATGAAAGGCTCTTTCCAGAGGGCAAGTCTTCCCCTCTAAGCGAGAGCAGAATTTTGCGGGTTCCGCCCTTGCAACCCCATAGGACCCACCGTAGGTTAATGATGGATGTTGAAATTGGAGAACACGACCGGTCCTAATAATACCTAAAGGGAGTGAGTAAAAACATTGAGAAATAGTTATTTTTCATTCAATAAAATAACTTACGGGTTAATCACTATTCATTTTAGGTATTTCAGTGTATCTTTAAAGTATTTCAGTGTATCTTTAAAGTAGTGATGCATATCGAGCGATCGATCCGATATTTCAACGAGAGGGAGAAAAGTGATTGTCTTTTCAAAACGTCATATCGGTTTGCATCGTCTCATGAGACGATCTTCTCGCTATGTTGATCGAACCGAGCGACCGGTTTCTAAAACTATGTAAATATTTGATTTATAAATGATTTAAAACTTTTTTGAATTAAAAATAGCATTAACTCTATTAAAAAAACCAAACAAGTTTACGGAAAACTTTGTAACAAAATATTTCTAACCTGGGATTATTAAATTTGAATTTATAGATTCAAACTTTTTAGGCTAATTCTAGCTTGCTAAGCAATTCGAAAGTTAGCAAGTTTTTCCTGAAAGTCAATGCTAGATGTTCCTTGTGTCACTAAATACGAGTTTTAGCTAAAAATTCTTTTAAATCAAACATTGGATTAAATATGAGGCACTATTTCTGTCAAATTAATTAAAATTTTAGATTGTTATGAAATGGCTGCTTTACTAATTTAATCAATATTAAAACTGAATATTCACTTTTTATTTCATATATAAATTTCAAACAAACTAAGAAGTAGACATAGGTTCTATTTATCTAGCAACATTTGAATCTGAGGTGCCAAGCTACAAGTAAACCACGAATTAATACACATTAAAAATTATATTGATTCATTTTCGAGACGATTCCTGTGTTTTCGGATGGTGAGGGAACCACGAGAAAATACTCGTTCTGCTGATACAGATGTAGCTCGTATGCACAGTAAATCGCGAGTTATTAAAGACAGCGTAGGGAAGAGCTTCTCGTTCTAAGGCCACCATTCCAGTATATCTTGGTCTTCGTCAGAACATTCTTGAGACAGGTAGAGATCTATCTCTTTTCACTATTCTCGATTACAGAATTTTGAATTTCTAGTAATCTGCTTTTTCTTAGTTCTTTTTTTAAATTCGGCGAACACATTGAGTTTGACGCTCTCTTTTAGTGTTCGCAAATCTTCAAATGCAGGCGGATCTTTCCCAACTACTTCTTCTTCTTCTTGAGTATTCTATATAAGAAATTAATACTTTATCCTTTATCATATTAATAAGAGTAATAAGAATATATTATAAGTTGTAGGAATAATGTAATTATACCTAATAAAGAAGTATTATTTTGAGTACACACATTGGCTCTTTACCTCTTTGTTATAGTACGATGACCGGTAGACATTTTCGAATTTCCGTAATGAGGCAGCTAACATTTCTTTTCCCCAAGGTGTTTCGTAAAACATTTCGAGTTTGTGCCTTGGATCTAGAATTATGACCGCACAGTAAATCCAGTCACTCTTTAGATAATGTTTCAATAACTTCTCTTTTGTAGCTACCAATGATTCAACCATTGATTCATCAACAGTGCCAGGATTAGTCATATTCGTTAGTTCAGTTATTGATTCTTGTATTTTGTCTAGAAGCATATTAAATCCGATGACTATCAAAGGGAGGGTGACGTACTTTTCGCCGCAAAGAGAATCAGTCAGAAGTTTGAAGTGGCGCAGGTATTCAGAAACCCTAGACAGCAGCAACCATCCGTACTCAGAAATGAGATACTTCTTCAGTTCCGGATTTAATTTGCACAAAAGAGTTAATGGACGTTGCATTCTCGTCTCAGTCCAAATCATGGAATACGTCGAATTCCACCTTATAGACATGTCGACATTAGGTCGCAGCATCTCCATCCCGAACAATTCACAAAAACATTTCAGCTTAATCTGCCATTGTTCCGACCTCTTTAATATTTTAAAAAGGTTTCTTAGTTTCACCAAAGGTAACCTTTATCATCTTCGATGCTTTCAGCCTCATCTTCTTCTTCCACAGTTCCATCAAAATTTTCTTCATTTTCGCCATCATGCATTTCATCAATTTTTAATACGGCTAGCATATCTTGGACACTCAGATTTAAGATGTGTGCGTAGAACCTGAAGTGTCCATCTTCTGCATCAAAAGTCGGTATTAAATAGGACAATTCTCTCATGAAAGTCAGATCATAAGAGTTAAGAGCATCATGGAAAATCTTTGCGACCTCTAGGCCTGAATGCTGACCATTCGCAGGAAGAAAAAAGATCGTCAGAGAATACAGCTCCCAATTATCGTTGATGAAATGACCTGTTACCTCCAAAATATTACCGATTAGCAATGGATGTCCAGCCGTTAACGGCATACGCAATTTTTGATCGATTTCGCTGCAAGATATCCATAACAATCTTCTGCAATTCGTTAAACCGACATTCAGTTAAACATTTCAGCTGCATGCGCATGGGTACGTCAGCCTTCGGATTTAGGTAGTGAAAGAATCTTTGGGTGCCATCACCGTCGAAAAAAGTGTACGGGAGGTATTTTTTCGCTACCCAGTCCACTATTTTTTTATTGAAAGATTCTTGAGCAAATACCTGAAATGGAAATGCACTGATAGCAAATATATCTTAGTCACCCGTTGTGCCGTTTGAAACGAGGAAACAAAATTTATGTAGCCTGAAGAAAGTGAAATTTTTTTAGAAATTTGTTAAAATCTTTAACATTTATTTTATTCAAAAGTTTTTAAATTTCAAAAAAGGTAATTATTAGTTCAAAAAGTATGGTAGATTTTTTGTATATATAGCTTTTGCTATTTGACAGCAATGCGAAATAACAAATTAAAAATACATATTGCTTTCAATTTAGAATTTTCGGAAATTTCGGATTCAGTTAAATTTAAAGTAACACTTTTTTTTAGAAAATTTTGAATATTTAAAATGAAAATTTCTTTAGCTCCAATCAAAGAAATCACATGCTGTTATTTTCACTTAATTAAAAATATTTTCTTTCGTGATTTAAGAATCTTTTTACGATCTGAGAATGTTTTAAGGGGAGTAACGTTTTGCAAAAGGTTTTAAAAAAGAGGTAATTTTCATTCTTGTTGTTTTCAAAGAAACTTTATATCTGACATGTTTTTAGTATAAAGGTCTTAAATATCATCAATAACTTTAAATTTATTATAAATTTTCAATATTCTTTACATTTTAAAAGTTTAACTACGAATTAAAGAAAAATTAAATTTAAAAAATTATAAAAATTAAATTAAAATAATTACCTTATTATTTAACCTATTACACAAAGCGCTCCTTAAACGACATGAAAATTTTGTTTTCCACTAAAGTAAAAAGAATAGCATATTCATTTGATACAAGATGAAGAAATATTAATTTAAACGTACTCAACTTTTTCAAAGAAGTCTGCATTAGCTCAATAAAAAAAACATATTTCTGGTAAGCCTCCATGAAATTGTAAATGTAGTTAAAAATATTAAATTTAATTGGTATTCCTATCCTAAAAAAACTGTATATGACAAAAAATGTGCTACAATAATTTTTAAATAAATAGAAACTTTTTGCTGACTTGTTAAATCAGTCAGCCCAACATTTCTTTTCTTTAGCTCCAAACGATTCGATTAATTTTTTAATTTTCCCTCCTCCCTAATTTTGCTTTATCACATAATATATCAGCTATAAAATAATTGAGCTTTTCAACACTGGTAGTTGTTATTTAAGTCTATTGTGGGTATGTTACATACAGTATTATTTTTAATATTGAAATATAATTACTTCTTTTGATGGTGCAGATCTTGAAGGATTAAACTAGTTGTATTACTGACCACCATTTTAATAACCTTACCGTTTTATTTAAATCTGCTGAACACAGTTTCCATCGTGCCATCTTCAGTCATTTTTGCGAAAATATTATGTCGCCTCCTTCTGGTTTGAAACTTTGTGCTTTCTGCAGTTCTTTTTTTCTGGCTGAATTAACAGGTGTACAGTGAATAAGTTGCTTTTATATTATATTCTATTAAACAATTAAGTGTTCTTAAATGAGGTATATTATAATGACTGGAAATTTTACATATGATTTAATCTCATAAATATTTAAAAATATTATCAACTTTTTATAAATTAAATAAAATATTATTTATATTTAAATTAAAAATATTTTCGTTTTTAAACCTGTCGATCAGTTCGACGTCTGATTCATCGTTTTCTTCATTTGATTTTTTTCGTTTTGCTGTGTTGAAATTTTCTATTGACATTGTTAAAACTGACATTTAACGAGCACATTGATCGGGGTTTCAGACGATACGATATGATCTTTAAAGATTTCAAGAAAAATTTTAATATACTTCCATAATTACAATCAATTTTTATTTTAAATTTTAGGGCATTTTTTTAAATTCATAAGGCATTGTAAATATTTGAGGATAAAGAACCTCTAGAATTTCGAAAGATATAGAAGTATTTTACAGAACGTATGAGGTTTCAAAAGATTTTACGTTATATTATAAGATTTCAGAGGATTTCAAAATTCGGAATGTATTTAATACGTTTTCCAGGATCTCAGATAATTCTATCTTAGAATTTCACTGAATGTATTCACCAGACATGAGGGATTTCGTAGTCTGTACTGAGAATCTTCCTTTAAGTTTTTGAGGTATAATAGCGAACAAGGGACCGTTTGTCCTTGTGTTTCGCAAATCGTCCCCCTGTTTCGGTTTCGAGGATGTCATTACTGATTTCCGTAAACCCGACTATGGTGTAGGGACCAGTATCTGAGCTATCAAATTTACCACATCAACTTCTTTGAAAGCGTATATCTGGTATGCAATCTTTCCGTTCAGAGGTCGCATTTTCCTATCGCAAAACTCCTTGGACCGAGTTTTTGCCTTAATTAGGTTTCATGCCGCGATCCTTTGGATTTCCGAAATACTTATTATAAGGTCGCGGAAATATGAACTATATGTTTCGAATTCGACCTTCAGGAAAGAAGCTTAGGGTCCTTGCTAGTTGTCCAAAAATTAGCTCGTAAGGGGTGAAATTAGTGGCTTCGTGCACCGAGGTGTTCTATGTAAACATGGCGAAAGGGAATAAGCGGTCACAGTCATCATAGTCATTAGAATAGTGCTTAATGCACTTGGTCAGAACAAGATGACTTCTTTCAAGGGATTCGTTAGTTTGGGGTCGACACACAGAGGTAGTCAGCTGCTTGACGTCGAAAATCTTTTCGAGGTATTTCATCAGCTTGCTAACAAAGCTCTAACCTCTGTCCGTGAGAATGATCCGGGGTGCTCCATACTGGGAGAATCGGGATGTTGCGACAGAGTGAGCAATTCTAGTGTGTGTACTCAGTACTCATAAAAGTTGTCCTGCATAGTGAGAATGTCACGACTGTCGTTTGGGGTCCAGGCTAAGTGTATCTCTCGATAATCCGCCCATAGGTTTTAGTTACGCCTATATGTCCGCCGATAAAACTACCGTGATATTCAGCTGTAATTTGTGGTATTCCACCTCCCTGTCATAACTCTACTATGTTTGAAGACGTCAGATAGTTGTCTCGCCATTTGGTTTTGAGGCAACGACCCCAGTAAGTCTCCTGAAGTAGCCACGCGACAGGGTGTTTGGTTGTCTTGCTATAAGGCGGTGCGAAGGTTCTCCAGACCTAACATTACGTCCTCCTGATCGACATTATCCATGTGTCACCTTTTCACAACGATAATATAAATTCGGTGTCGACCGTGCGGAGTAACCAGCACCTAACCGGATTTGGCTTGCTGTTGGTAGAGTCTTGGTCCGGTGAGTCTACACTTGGAGAATCGTCAACGTATGGTAGTGTGACGTCGATCAAAGAGCTAGACAATAGAGACTGATTAGGCGTGGCATCATCTAATTCTCTCGCGGTCTGCAATAGCCGCGGGTTCAGCTCGGATTTCCTTATGATAGGATTCTTCTCTTCTCCAGAGCCCGAATTTATAAATTCAGTTGTAAACGGGGTGGTTCTGGCATCTCGAGCTGATAAAGGAGTGACGGTGAATGCTACACTTTTAACTTGTCGATTTCTCCCGATGATTGTGGATTCCGAGAGGGACGCTATTTCTTCAGGACGAAAGTTTTCGAGAGCTTGAGCGATGGCTAGACATTCCTTTTCCTCCTTGGGGTATCGTTGTTGAATACTAATCGTAGACTTGGAGAATTAGGCAAAAGGCATGTCGAGACCTTCGTTTTCTCGGATTAGTATCGCGCCTATAGCATGCTCAGATGCGTCGGTGGTTAGTTTGAACGTCGTCTTAAAATTGGGGTACAGAAGAATGGGTTCCCTGCAGAGAGTCGCAAAGTTTGTAGAAACTTGTATCCTTTGCTGCACCGCAGGTCCATTTTACCCTCTTTTTGAGGAGATCGGTCACTGGTTTAGAGATTTTAGTGTAATTTATGCGACTTCTTTTTGTAGAAACTCACATTTGCCAGGTTGAGGTTTAAAATCTGCAGCCTGGAGTAGGTGTAGCCAACTTCTGAGTTTGAGGTCGTGCTCTTCCAGATCGTTGGAATGAACCATGATATCGTCCAGATATACGGTAACCATGAGCCTTTGAAACGTTGCCGGAGCATTCTTAATGCTCATTGGCATGCGTAGGTACTCAAGTCAGGGTGGGTTTCTACATGGTGGAACCCACTAGCCAGGTCAAGTACAGGGAAGTACTTGGCCTCGCATAGATGCTCAAGGATGTCTCGAATATTCTGCAATAGGTATCCATCCCCGATAACCGTTTCATTAAGGACGCGAAAGTCTATGACTACTGTCCCTTTCCTTTCTCCGGACACATCCACTTTTTTTAGGGACAATCCAAAGCAGGGAGTTATTGGGTGATTTGAAATCACCTATGAGGCCACTATCGTAGTGCTTTGGAATCTGAGTATCCACTTGATCAGCAGCCTCATTGGGATAACGGTATTGCTGCCTTGCTATTATTTCGTCGCTCATAGTGGGAATTATGTGTTGAATGATATAAGTTGTCGAGAGCTTTTCTCCATTGATATCAAATATGTCGGCGTAGTTTTCTATCCACTTGTAGACATATTCTTTTTCTTTGGAATTTAATTCAGAGACAAGGTATTCTGAGCCGGTACTTCCACGTCGAAGTCTTCGTTCAGAGTGTTGATAGCGAGTACGTAGCAGACTCCTTCATGAATAGAGACTAAAGCTCTAGGTATAATCCGTTCTGGGTTCTTATTCTATGTAGTGATGCATAATCTGGATAATTGGTGAGATCTGGTGGCGAATACTTATGAGCACTCGCCTGCAGACAAGGTCCTGATTTTTCTATGTCCGGTGTTTTTATTCTATCCTTCCTGTCCTTTTGCCTGCAGTATGGGTTAGACGCGCCTGGAGTTTCATTGCTTCCTTTCTTTTTTCGCGGGCCATACCCTGTAATTTTATAAGGACATTTTTTATAAAAACAGGTTCGTTAGCCTCGTTAGCTTAGTTAGTCTTGCAGGAGCTCTTTTAGCTTGGGGGATTTTCCACCGAACTGGGGAATGTGGTAGGTGCTCTGCTGCAAGGGGAAAATACCCCTCCCATTGCTTTATGTGTTCTTAGGGGTAGAGGGATTGGAGCGGTTTTGCGTCACGTTAGAATGGTTATTTCCCCCTTTATTAGCTTCGGTCTCGCTTTCTAAACTCGTCATCTTTAATACCATGCAATTCTAACGAGTTCGGCCATTGATATTCTAGGGCGTTTGCAAGTTCCTTCACGAAAGGGGTATTGATTATGAGGTGGTGAACGCACACTACACCGAATTTTTCTTTTTTCATATAATTCGTAATTTTCTAGGTTAACGTGGTATTCCTAGTCTAGGGGGTCAATTTCAGGTTCTACGATGAGTTTCGTCATGAGAAATATGGCTGAACAAGTCTATTGTTGGTATTATTTCTTCGGTCAAGTTTTCGTCCCTCGAATGGGGTGCTCTTCCTCTTGAAAGGCGCGTCTACTATATTGAAGGGTTTTTCCTAGTCTAGGTCTATTACTAGTACGGTCGCGATTGGATTCGCGGAGGCGACTTCAGGTATGGGGTTCGCTAGTTGAACTGGTGATCGCACGACGCACACGTGAACCGCTTTCGTGACGGGGTTAGTTAGATTATTGAATATAATCGGGATCTGTTGAACGCAAGATTTCTTCTGGTGTTTTGCCCCGTACATTTTTCTTCTTTTCCCAGATTGAAGGTCGTTGGTTGATACTGCTTTATTGGGAGTGTCAGACATTTTGCTTCGGCTTTTGCTGCTTTCGGCTTTCAAACGTCCATGGATACTATCTCAATCGATGACCGCATAGGGTTGGAGGTCTCACCATCATGAACAGGCCTGGAGAATCAAGAATATTCTCACAAGGACCAGAGAGTGATTTGTAGAAGAATTCAAGTAAAAGCTTTCTATCAGGTGAATTCTTCCTATTTCTCGTCCTATGTACAGAGAAAATAACTAGCTTCACCCGCGACATAGACAACAGAGGCTCACGCCTCGACGTACCCCTGCAGGGGGGAAGGCCCACGAGCTTCAACTGAACTAAGGTACAGTTGAAGCTCCTTAAAATTGCTTTTCTGCCGTTTCCTATAAGGTTAGACTCCATCCTCATCAACGAGCCTAGTGAAAGAAGAACAGTTTCAGAGATCCAGAGAGAATAGGTTAAGAAAAAGAAGTTCAAATCAAAACAGTTTTGATTTGAAGTTTTCCTACCCACAAGCTTAAATTGAACTTAAGTTCAGTTGAAACACCGTAGCATTATTTCCCTGTTGTATTTTTTTATGATACACTAGTTGGGTTAGAATCCCTTCTTAATCTCTGTTTAATTTATATGAAATTCAAACACGGAATCCCGAACCTCATCTAGCCACTTACGGAAGTTCTAGGATTGTTTCCGAATCCTTGATTAACAACCTTGAGGATGTTTAGGGATTTGGCAATACTAGCGTTAAAATTTCGCACAGATCCTACCTAATAATTGATTGGCCAGGGAGATAATCAACCACCAATTTTAGTGAATTATTAAGTTACTAATAAGTGGAATTAATCAGTAATGTCAAATAAATGAGGTGACGATTATAAATGAATAAAAATTGAAAGGAGGGCTGGCGTCAGTGAAATTACAAACCGGGAGTAATCGAAAAAGTGAGTAGAGATTATGTCAAGGTCGGAAATTTACAGGAGAAAAGAGTCGAGAGAGAGGCCCTTCAGAGTACTTACATCTTGAACACGGGCGAAAAAAATACGTTAATAACCAAAGAGCAGGTTATCGGAAAGTCTTTTGAGTATAAGGAAAGAGAAAAAAAGGAAGAAGGCCTGGCTTAACGACTATGAAAAAAGGATTCGAGTCTCCTCGAGCTTACAGGTTGTACTAACTAAGAGACGAGCTCGGCGTGTCGATCACCTATTGCCTTACGAACTACGGGGTAAAGAAACAGACTAGCGCGCGAAAATTAGAATGAGAATCTCTGCGGTCATGAGAAATCGATGATCCCACGCTATGCTGATCTGCTTCGCTGTCATCGCTCCTCTGTCACTTCCTTCCTTCCAGCCGGTAGACTGGAAGGAAGTTTCCTTATGTGCGAATTCTTTCACGTGTAGAACCCGAACCACAGGACTTGAGGCCGATAAGGGGTGGCTGACATCTGGCCGACGATTGGCGGATGAGACCGTACAGCTACAGTTGGAGGGGGAGGTCCACCAACTCTCGAACGATATCGAGAAACATTCAAGCGTTAATAATTGTATTCTTTCTCGTACAAGATAAATTTGGCGGAAATGCCTGTCCACTGAGGGACTTTGTGGTCATTTCGCCCTGGGTTTATTCTTAAATTTAGATTAAGAATAACGCTCAACGATAGAGAGATAAAATTAAATTATCAGCGGTACGATAACGACCTTAAAACTTATATTTCAATTGAGCGCAATTGCCTAATTATTGCGAATTTTATTTAATTTGCCCATGGTCCATCTAACCAGGAACGAGCCTTAGGTATGTAGGTGTGATTGAAGCCAAACTGGATGAAAGATAACCAGGATCCAAAGGGCTGTTCACTCTCGAGTTCCGACTCGAGTAATCTGATACTCTATCACAGTGACTGGCGCATTGGAGTAGTAATATACTATAGTATTTTTACTTCTATGAAAACATTGAGATTTGACGAGATAAATAGTAAAGCTGCAATGCTATGCTTGCAAATGCCTTTGTATAGCACACAGGTGAGTGGTCTGTGTTACTGCTGTATTTTGATTATGACTCAAGTATCAGAAACAAGCTCCCACTCCCATCAACCCTAGTAGAACTCGGCTCAACTCCTGTGGACACTCTTATAGCAACTCTTACAACTCGGCTATCTCTTTTAACACCTGCCGACTCTCTTATTTTGATGTCGCGCTAGACTAAATCTAGGAGTATTTAGATCTCTCGGAAACTCTCGGATTGAAAATTTACTTCTCAATCTCGAGTCAGCTCGTATACCAAATTCCCCGTAGCAATATTGAGATGCATACATTTTAAAGCTTTTATTACATAATCACCTGTTATATACGATACAAATATATTGAAATTATACATTAATAATTTTAAAACTTGTAAGTCCATTTTTTTGTATTCGTTATTGATTTAAATCAGTTTTCAATGCAGAAAAAATAATCATATACAGTTTATGAACAAATAATGAATAGGTTTTCATACACTTGGTCATCATTTTGTACATTTCACTTTCCATATATTGTGTTCATTATATTAAAATGTTACAAATAAGATATACTTCTTTTTACACGCGTTATCTGACAATGAAAACCCGATGAAATATCTGCGCACATTCAAAGAAATACAACTTCCCTTATATTAAAATTATATTGAAATTAGATCTAAATATTTAAGAAATATCTAAAGACACTTTCCTATTACTAATTTATTACGAATATACGTAAAATTGGAACAAAATAGTTGATGTTATCAATTAGATTTATATAATTGCAGAAGAAATTCTATATAAATATTTCTGTGAACTAAGAAACTATAAACATGTAAAATATAGCGCAAATTATTTAAGTAATTCTTTTTAGAATTTCTTCACAAAAGGTATTGTCTTCGCGCGAGAAGAAATAAGAAAATTTACTATCGCCCTGTTCCGCCACCAACAGGTGGACCACCTTCAGGATTTTGTGCCGACAGCATGACGAATAAGATGAAACCTGGCACAATGAACATCCACTGAAAATTAAAAATAAAATATTATCTCGTGTCTTTCAAATTTTCTTTCAAAACCATCTTTTGTTTTTAATCATCTGCAGCTTTCCTTTTAAATTAAGAGATGAGAAAGTGTAACTTGCTCAACTCCTAATAATAGGGGAGCATCCTGATGAAAAGGGCCCTTATTGACGGTATATAGTCCAGGCAAACTGCATTTTTTCAAAAGTTAAAGTACAGCCTCGATTTCACGTTCAAAATGTGTAGGAATACTGATATTGAACAAAAAATCGCGTTATCCACCCGTGATTCTTCGGGAACATTGTTTAAATAATGCAAATATATCTGAAAAACCGTTTTTTCACTCTGGCTCGACGGGATATTATTAGGAAGAATCGGTATTTCAACCATCTTTAACTCTTAAAAATCCTCGTCAAATGAGACGTCGCGCGTTAAAATTGGCGAATTCACTAATTAGTTAATAACAACAAACCATTAAAAAACGCTATTTTTTCAATATTTTTTTTGTATTGTGCTAAATAAATAAAACATGTTAAATTATTGCAAACTGTCCGCTGTGATGATACAAATATCCATGATTTTTTTTATCTAACATTTTTGACAGGTTATGAATAATCGGCCTTTGACCAAAAAAACGGTTGAATAACAAATGTTATAAAGACATGAAAAAACGTCGTATAAGTTTGTGCAACATATCATTCAATTTCTTTAAGCATGCACTATCAAAATACTCGATTAAAAGTCGTCATTTCTATTTATTGTCGATTGAAAAATGCATTTGTTTATTGCACAATTTTATACGTGCGTCTAAAACTCAATAACTTCCCCGAATTTCTTCATA
>JAAAKG020192536.1:0-24464 GCA_010014905.2 Druon quercuslanigerum
CTGACTTTTACGCCATCAGACCTAACTTTCACCTTGAGGTCCTTGAGGACCTCCGCGTAGCTCAGACCCTCGTCCGGTTTAGTAAGAACCGCCTCGCGTCGTGCTCGTCTCTGCATCCTCCTCTGCCTCCCGGTACTACCGGATGCAGGGTTCTCCTTTCCATCCACCTTCTTTGGGATCGAGGTTACTGCCGCGAACTCGCGAGTCCTCTGTTTCTTGATTATTGGCTTGGAAGAGCTCGCCTCCACTGGAGTTAGGGTTGTCTCTCTCTCTCTTTTCCTATCGTTGGAAGTCGGAGCTAGCACGGCTTCTTCAGTCTGAGTGCAGTTTTGACGTGTACTCTTTCTAGCCTTAGCCTTCTACTTTCTGAAAAACACTTTCATCCCGGCAGTTTTGCCAACATTTTAAATGAGGTCTCTATAGAGCGCTTCGCTTGTAATGAATTATCGCGCAGTTTATTTACTAGACGCTCCGTCTCTTTTAAATCTTTCCTAATTCAAAGCTTCATGTTGGCCTTAGTACTACAGTAATCCCGCAGCTCCTTTATTTTTTCTTATATCCCTATGAGAAGATGATGCTTCTCTAAGAGTGTCAACTTTATCTCCGCTACGTCCCTCTTATTAACAGACTTCTCCGCTTCCTCCATCTCGTCTAAAGGCCCACTCAACTCGTCACAAATGCTCCGGTTCAGTTCTTCAATGTCTTTTTGTAATTTCTGCTTCATAATGTTCCACCAGCTATGGAAGTGAAAGTCCACCCCGCGGAGCCCCGCATTCGAAGGTAGGGTCTATATACTCTAGGAGGTGACCTGGTATCCTAGAGACACCGTGCGAGACACCACTCCCTGGTGCTTCTCAGTCCTCGGCACGGTGGTTCATGCCTTGACTTGGGGTTCTAAGTGTGTTTGGTCCTCCGGGTCTATTTTATTTCAGCCCTACCCTCTGTTTCCAGCGAGTATTCCCCTATCCGCTACCCAGGAACGCGCCGAGTAGAGATATCACCTCCCCTCCACCACAGACAACTACGATGGTACTTGAAAAGGTACACCATGAGGTAATAAAGGATGATGCAAATAAAGATATGAAATTTCAGGTTTGCTGTAGTATGTTCACTCGTAAGAGCATGCATATAACTGAGCGTCACAATGTAGAACTGAACACTAAAACGAAAGTTTTCAACAATGCAGAAGGTGAATTCATAAATAATGGAATAATCATTTATGTGGTTTAATGACTATAAACTTGTTGTCTTTATAAGTACATTTATAGATTTTAAAACTTGAAAGAGTGGAATAGAAAAAGCGGACCTCTTTTCTTTAATCAAGCTGTGAACAAATGGGAGCAACACTTATTATCATTGTCATAGGTTGGGATCTTCCCGTACACAGGGTAAAAGGAAGATACTGAAATGGATGCCAGCATTAAAAATACGAAAGATCTGTCCTACTGGGATAAAAACTACTCTCACTGATGAAGGTGTAATTGAAGCAGTGTGTTGCAGAGTTCATGCAGGGCATACTTCATTAATTTGAAATTTGCGTTTCGTAAAAGAAGCTCGAGTCCTATTAGCAGGCAAAATTAAACTAGGTATCACCTTAAACGAGATCTATACCAAGGCCACGAAAACAAGGATTTCGCTTTCATTATTGAAGTTTTTTTAGTTCTAATGACGTTGTATCAAAAAGATACATTAATTGAATTCACAACAAAAAAGCTATGCACAGATAGCACGCACAAAGTGACGGACCGTGAATTTCAATTGACGACGATTCTGACCATGTACGAATTCAGAGGTGGATATCCAGTTACAATTTGCATTAGCAAAAGAATATCAAATATTGCCATGTATGCTTTTTTGAGGCAATCAAAACACAATTGGGTTTAATTTTCGTCGAGGTTTTCACGTCCGACGATTTTCCAGCCGATTATAAAGCCTGGATTTCTGCCATGTCGAAGACGGTGCATCATTTACTTTGTACTTGGCATGTCGACATAAACTGGAAAAATAATCTGTGTAGAATCAACAGTGAGCCGAAAAAGAAGGAAGCATAGAAAAGCTTCAGGATACTGATGGAGACTATGGACAAGCAAGAGTTTGAAAAAAAAATTTGACCTAGAAATGAACAACTTTGGAGCGTACTTACTGCAAATCTACCCTAATCGACCTGTACAATGGAGCTTTTGCTATCATCTTGGGTTAGAGTTGAATACCAACATGTTCATTGAAGCATTAAACAAAACAGTAAAGCACATTTATATGCAAGGGAAGCGGAATCGTAAAGTAGCTAACTGTATAACTACTCCTTTGCGTTTTGTAAGGGACATGATGCTCAAAAGAATAATATGGAAGGAATAGCATGGAAGTGATTACTCATACTCGTCAGAGAAGTAAAAATATCGAAGCCTACAAAGTACAAGTTATTGGAGAAAATCAATGGCTTATAGAATCGTCAACTCCATGAGCAGTGCCACATAAAGTGATATAAGGTGCCGTTAATAATTGTACTGGATGTCCTCTTACTTGCCCTGAATGTTGCGTATGCGTTCAACCAGTTCAGGTGCAACTGTATACACAATCACGTGAGGGAAAATCTTTGCAAGCATGTACATGCCTTTGTGGGCGTGTCAAAACAGAAAATCTCTGTTTTTGTATCAAAAGGAGAAGACGTTACTTCAGCTTTGAGGAATCACAACAAAAATGTTATTCAGGCATCTCAGGGATTGCCAGTGTACACAGGAGAAGCAGTTTTAAATGCAACAACTGCACAACATGCGCTAGCTACAGCGATGGAGATTACCACTAATCTCTGAGACGAAGAACTCCCACAAGCGAGTAATAAAATTGATAGTTTATTCCAGTGCCTAATGACGCTGCAGGCCTTAGAAACTGCTGCTCAAGAGAACGAATTGGTGCTATATTTCCCAGAGTTAGTAGCCACACCTAGTCATAAGAACATTGAGCAATAATGGCGCTTTTATTCAACAAAGAAGAAACCGGAATATTCTGTTTTAGGTTTGTCAAAGCCAACTCACATGGAGAAAATTTCTATTGGCGAAGTTTTAATGAGAGGAAAAATCATTAGCGAACATATTCACACGAACTTCGAACACGTTTATTGTTCTATGGCAGTGAAGGAAAAGTAGTATATGTCAGCAATTAAATGTAAATATTTAGAATATAACGTCATGTAATAGCCACCCTTGTTCGTAGAACTCTTCCGAAATTTCTACATCCTTTATCAACATCTGAATGAAGTTGATAAAATAGAAGGAGAAGTAGAATATATGAAGTTACAGTTTAAACTTATTTAAACGGAGCAGTACCAACAACAAATTGTACTTCCGCTGCAACAGATCTGGAGAGTCCAGAGCATTGGATGATTTCGTGCGAGTTAGAGCAAAGAAAAATATTATTTGAGCTTATCGAACTGGGGTACCATTTGATACAATTATTAGTGACATTCGAGGAAGCGTACCAGAGAGACATTTAGAAAGTTTTGGTAAACTGCATGCTATAGAAAAAAAAGAGCTCGCGCGCATTGGGGTGTCGGGATATAGTATTCTCATTAATCTGTGACGTCCAATTTGGATGTCGATAATTTATATGTTAATTTTTGATTGAACGATGCACGGCACGGCGACCCTTGTAATTTTGTTGACTTTCACGTGGTTCTCAGCTACGTGTCGATGTTGATTGGGCCCCTGACCAAGCGGTCCGTGAAATTTTCTTTCGTTGAGTCCTTGATCTCGTTCAAAATTTGATTGATGATCGTTTGGTTTCCAGGAGTTGTTTTACTTGGTGATTTAGTGAGATATATTTAATTCCCTGCCATGGGATCATGTAAGTCATAATAAATCTCTGTCTTTTCTGACGTAAAGTACAGGATAAACCCGTGACTCAAAAAACCCCTGAACACTTCTAAATAAAATCCGCATGTATTATCAGACCTTGATTTATTTATTTTACCCTTCTTTTAGGATATTTAAGTTGAAGAGAAATCACTTTACTTTCTGCCCAGGTTTCAAAGATTCTGGGTGCGTGCCTCGTTGGTGGCGTCGTAGCTCTTTAGTTTCCGTGGGAGCGGTTTAAGAAATTAATTTTCTTATTTTATTGCCAGGAACAGCAAAATCCAACACTGCTGCCACCAAGTTTGTGACGTCCAACTCGAATGTCCACAATTTATATTTTAACTTTTGATTGTGGATATCAAAGAAATCGATTTTATATGGATCGCGTCAAATTTAAAAGTTCGTAATTTCGACAGTGTTCACAATTTGAGTTCGTTGCTGACGTAGAACATAAGTTGTTTCGCTGGAAATAAATTCAGACAGAAAAAGTTTTACAGGAAGGAAAGTTTTCCCACGCCGATTCTAATAGTTTTCTGTATAGGAGGGGAGAATATTCCTGACAAGAAAGAGTTTTCTTTGAAAAACGATTTAAAAAATTATTTGGGCCGCATCCTGCCAAGTAAATTTTAAAGTGTCTATTTGGCAGGTCAAGTTTGGAGTACCTTTTATCAGATGCTGATTAGTTGGGGCTAAAGTTGAGACGATGCCTGAGTCAAAAATCTCAAAATATGAGCACTGGGGTCGAGTATCTGGCGCCTCGATTTTATGATGCTTGCTACATGTGTTTTGTAGAGAATAGATTTTTTTGTGTTTCTATGATATTTTAGAAGGGGCCTAGGGCCTTTATGAAGAATTCCAGACAGGAGAGCGACGCCAACTACCTCGGCGCCCAAAACAAGAATAATTTTGAATTGTCGTTGAGATAGGACTTTATTGCTCTATCCGCTGAGATAATAGTCTATTGCTAGGAGGCGTCGAAAGGTTCGATTTATATTTTACAGCATAGGGTCTTGGAAAAATATTGTTTCAACCTTATATGGTTGCATATTATAATTTTGTGAGAGTTCTGTGATTCTTATTTCTTTAAGTATTTATTTAAGGATAGCAACAAAAAAGGAAAGGGGCAGTTGACCATTTTTGGAATTTGCTTTTAAGATTTTTGCACATCTGGAAACTTATTTCAGGGCAATTTAGTTCTTCTGTCTTTTCGATATTTTGTGTAAAATTTGGTTTTAGTGCTTTTCTAATTTCAATAAAAAGGTTTTGTTTTTTATATTTGTCGTAAGTGATTTTAATGCCTATGAGAAATTTCATATAGAATAAAGTCTCCTTGCAAACATTAAGATTTGTGGTTATGCGATCCTCTTTTTCTTTCCTTCCTAATTTATGTTCTATTTGTTTAATTTATTCTTTGTGTTTTCACAGTCCTATTTTCGTTCCGACGTTTGGTAATTTTCGAATATTCGGCTTTTATTTTCTTATCGGTTTCGATTCTCAAGATTTGATTTCAATTTAGCGCTCATTAAATTTTTGAATATTTCCGGTAACGTAGGTTCCAAATTGACGTGAGCATTTATGATTGAAGCCGCTAGGTGGCGTAAAGATTCAATTAGTAGGCTTTAGCCCTACGTCACAAAGCCATAAAATTTAAAATGACCGTACCTCTAATAGAATAACAGTGCCCGTATATCCCTATAGTTTGCATGTGTTGCCGGAGTTTTTAAAAAATTGTTTTTGTTTGTTGGACATGCAGTGAATATTTGGCAATATTGTCGGGAGATGTCAAGAATCAATATGTCAGAAAATTGAAAAAAAAATGAAAAAAATTTGATCCGTATGCTCTGAGAGATATAAATTTAAGTAAAAATATGAGTTCAATGCCCTCAGTGACAATAGTGGATTTAATGTCATATTTTATTCAATCTCACAGTTCTTACGCAGCAAAACTAGAAAAAGCATGTAAAAGTTGGAAAGGTTATAAATTTTATGAAGCTTATTTTTTAATAAAAGCGAAGTGCAAGCAGTTCAATGATGCTTTCCTGCTTCTGAGTAAGGTTAGCGTATTAACATATAGCATTTTTAGTTTTAAGTAAGTATTTTTAGTTAAAACTTATGATTTTTCTCAAGTATGAACATTAACATTAAATAATATTCCTGCGAAGCATGCCATTCATTTTTAATAAAATTTTGAGGTTAGGAGCACACATTGACTAGAGCGACCATCTTATCAGTTGTGATATTTCCTAATATTAACGTCCCACCAGGTTCACCAATTGTTACCTTATTTTATTTTGAGTTATTTTAAATTTTATCCAAAGGTAGTCTGAGCATTCAAATTACGCTTCTGAGTACCAGAGTTTATTTTCCCTTTTTATTTACTAATTTATTATTAGTTTTTGTAATGAAATGTATCGCACATTCCTTCCTTTGCATTTGAGTCACGAGATTTGGAGTGTACGACGATTTAATGTGCCCTACTCAGGAAGTCGGTATTGGCTAGATACCACAATGTAAAAAGAGATTTTATCTAATGTCTCAGGCTCAAAATTTACGTTCAATTTAAACTCACTCTTTTTCAGTCTCAAATCCTAAATCCTAAAATAGTTTTCTATCAAAAAGCCT
The DNA here is from genome assembly GCA_010014905.2 of Druon quercuslanigerum. Taxonomy (NCBI): domain Eukaryota; kingdom Metazoa; phylum Arthropoda; class Insecta; order Hymenoptera; family Cynipidae; genus Druon; species Druon quercuslanigerum. Next base: position 6,471 of record JAAAKG020192536.1, read on the forward strand.
CTGGTAATATAATTTTCTTTGGTCTCATTGTCGATAATTACTCGAATTTGGAAAATCTTCATTTTGTCTTTCTTTTATAATCAACATATAAATTGCTCTTTCCTTTCTAATTAAACAGGTCAACAGAAGCGAGAATAGATTTGCACGTGAATTTTATATTTCTTTATTATTATTATTATTATCAGTTATTTTTATAAGTTTTTCTCGGTTCCATTTAATTAACTAACGAAGAGGATTTACCCTTCCCTGAGAAATGGCGTTGCACTTAGATTAATTTGTGACTTTATAAACAGTCGTCCATTTTGTGCAATTTTTAATGTGTTATAATTGCCAACATAATTTCTTCCTGTTTTCCTATTTTTCACAGGTCTTAATTCAGGAGAATGACGTGTGCCGTAACAATTTAGAGTCCTTATTCACTCTTTCACAAACTTTACTTTTTAATTGCTCAGTCATTTTTCGAAAACGGTCCTCAAAGTTCATCCTGCGAATTATGTCAATTCGCAAGATGTGTCCAAATTCACCTTCAAGAAAAAACTGTTTGATTTTTCATTCACAATTTTTTTTAAGACATTCAAATCTCTTTTTTTTCTTATTGGACGAGTTCCCAAATGAAGGGTGAAAAGTCCAATAATTCAGGTATTGATTGTATAAATTCCCATAAGAATGGGTAAGAGATCCAATCAATAACCCTCACATAAAGCGTCACTTTTGTAAATGAAGGATCAAAACTTTAGGGCTAAGTCATACTTTCATCACTTCAATCATTGTAACATGAACAGGTAGGACTATCACTTTTGAATTCGCAATAGAACGGGTAAGAGAAAAGTGGGCAATTAAGGCACATTAGTCCCTGATCATGCTAGGCGATGATAATGCAACTATAACATAAGCGAGCACCAAGAAGCATTAAATTCAAAAATTTCTTATTTAATTAAATTAATATTAGTGGCTAACTACCACTTATGGTACAAAGAGAAATATTGGCATCCGTCATTCCTATTTCTACCTATCCGCGCGAATGTTCCCACTCGTTCCTGTCAGCTTTGGCGAACAGAGTTCTAAGAAGATCTATGATTCGCAATTATCCAGGGAGTCAAACGCCAAACGTGTCACTCGCTGTGGTGATAAGCGTCGACTGACTCTCGTCCGTTCTCCAGCGATGAAAATGGTCTCGTTGTCGAGGACTCTTCGAAACCCTTCTTTGAGGTGGTCGCGCACGCAACCGCACCTGTTTCACCGGACGATACGAGTGATCCATGTAACCCTTTGACATAAGAATTCGCACAGATGCTCAATAGCGTGTATATTTTATTTTTCACCCGCTTGCTATCAGATTGCGTAAGAGTAGGTAAAGAAGACGATAAGGGATTGTTAGTTTAATTGAAATAATAATAATGATATATATCTATATATACGGAACCGTTTCACACTTTAACGTAAATAAGTGGTATTTTTACAAAAATCTATAAAACATATTTTTCTGTGGCAAATTACGAAAAACGTACTATTCGAAAAACTAAGATAATTAAAAATTTTTCTTAATATATTTTGTTGAAAATTTGTCGTTTTTATAAGAAAATTAATCTTCTTGGTCAGGGAAAGTAAATAAAAATTTGTCAGGATAAAGTAATGATTTTTGGAATTGGTATTTTGTAACTTTTTCTGTTCAGAAAAATTTTGAATATACGTAGTTTTGTTAATAGTAAATTTTGATAATTTGTCATGGAAAAATATTTTTTTAAATATATTTTCGTAAAAATAACATCTGTTTACACTAAACTGGTAAAGACTGCTCGTAACCTCAAAATCTTAATACTAATTTAAAAAACTAAAAATACTATTTGTTAGTACACTAACCTTGCTCAGAAGCAGAAAAGTACCATTGAACTGCTTGCACTTAACTTCCCCAACAAAACAAGCTTCATAAAATTTAGGACCTTCCAAGCTTTTATATGCTTTTACTTGTTTTGCAGTGTAAAAACTGTGAGATTGAATAAAATATTACTCCAAATCCACTATAGTCGCCGAGGGCACTGAACTCATATTCTTACTTAAATTTATATCTCTCAGAGCATACGGATCAAATTTGTTGATTTTTTTCAATTATCTGACATATTGGGTCTTGACTTCTCCCGACAATTTTGCCAAATATTCACTCTGCATTTCGCAAAAACAAAAACTAGTTTCGAAAACTCCGGCAACACATGCAAACTATAGAGGTATACAGGCAGTGCAAGGGCGTACCGAGCCTCATGGTTGGGGGGGGGGGAGTCATGCTAAAAATGCCGACTAGATTAGAAAAATTTGCCGACTTTATAATACAGATTGATTTTACCTACACATAAAGAATCACCTATACATAAAGAACATGCGTATAATATAAGATAATAATGAAACTGCAAACCAAGTCAAGTGCTAACTCTTCGATGTTTTCTTCGGTGTTTTTCTTCAAAGATTTCGGTGTAACTTTGAGAACGTTAATTTCGTTCACAAAATCCTTCGCAGAAAAAAGTAACATGAGAGAATCTAAACGATCGTCGTCCATTGTCGTTCGGAGGGAATTCATAACCAATTTCAATTTACTAAAGGATCTTTCACATGACGCCGAAGAAACAGGCAAATTCAGTACAATCGGACAATTATGTAAGCCTTAGATAAAATCTTACGTAAATTGTATGCTTTCTTCGAAATATCAATAAAATTTTTATATTCACCGCACGACTCAAGAAGCGTTTGTATTTCTACCTGAATGCATTCCGGTCCTTCTTCAAAGGATTCGGGTTGTGATTCAACAATGGAATTAATCGACTCAATCGCACAATTTTTCCTATTGGCTGGAATTTCGTAGATTTTCTGAATTGTTCTGAATTTTGACAGAGATTTTTCTAAGTTTTCTCGAACGCTGGTCGCAAATACGTCAAATACCGCTTTGAACTCTGCACGGTGAAACGTAAAAAGATTATAAGCAAACGCAGTTTCGGGATTCTCTTCGAGTTTTCTTGGTGCGCTTCGTTTTCGTTGCTGCTGTTTAGCAAAGTCACTATCCGGATTGATATTGAGTTTTTCGCAAAAGATACAGAGCATCGACGACGTTTAAATTGTCACTTTCTAATGGCTCTGTTAAAATTTTTATTTTCATTAAAACATTTTTCGTGACAAAAAAAGAGTAAATGAAGTTAAAATGCAATACATTTTTGAGGAGGCCAGTCGCAGCTGCACAAGTTTTACTATCGAAATCAGTAGTGTTGATTTTGATTTTTTCCAAAATATCAACGATTTTTTCGAAAGAAATCCAAACAGCCTTAATTGATTCGGCTCGAGCTAATTTTCAATCTTTTCTAACTCTTTGATCAAACTTTGAAAACGTTTGGTACTTCCTGCAGAAAAGACGCACAGAGCGTCCAGAATATCGAAAAATTCTTTAATGATACAACTCGCAGTGCATGCTGTCTTTAAAAAAAATATTTATCCTGTGAGGTTGACAAGGAACATATAAGATGTTTTTGTTACATTTCTCCGATAATTTTCGCTTTGCAACATTGTACTCGCCCGATATGTTTTTTGGAAAATCGCAAGATTGAAAAATGAGTTTTTTACCGGTATGCTAGAAGAACTAAGAGTTGTGAACATTTATTCAGCCAACTCTTCTCCAGTTTTCTTCGTCAACACGACGTCCATCTTCAACAATCGTTCTACAGGTGCAGGTTCTCCGTTTCTCTCAACTGCGTATCGGATGTTTATTGCAAGACGATCTTTATGCGACAAGTCTGGTGTTGTATCGCCGATGATCGAGAGAAAGTTAGCGTCCTCAACTTCCTTCAGAATAACTTTTTGCATCTCAGATCCTAATAAATCAATGAATTCATTCTGGCTTCTAGCGTTGATATATGTGACATGCGGAGGTCTCGAATTTGTCTCATTCAACCACTTATATATCAAAAGACAATGTCGAGAAATCATAATAACGACTTGAAAGAAATTTCCATCTTCGTTTTCGCCAGAGCTATCATGGCCGCGAGACGCTAAACCTTGTCTACCAAGTGTTATTGTAACATCGACAAGAATTTCAACAACTTTCCTATGATATTATTTTTCTTGCTCTTCCAGTATCTTTTTTTCTCTGATGGATGTGTCCAGTAAAATTTCTACATGAGCTTCTCCATTGATGAAATAGCACCATTCACTCATAGCAGCTCGATGGGATGCTGACGAAAAGTACGTAAATAATTTGCCCGGCCTACTGCCTCCACGACTTTTCATTTTGTGCTATTGTTGTACACCACCAGACACCTATTCTTGCTGAGAATGTGATGTACCGACTCCTTCTGGAAACAGAGAGCAAGAGAAACAAAATGCTGCATCTTTGACAGGACTATACTCTAGTAGAGGATATTCAGAATACCATACAGCGCTCATTCGACACTGTTTGTTTGCTAGTTTGCTTGGATTAACAGGAAACATGCTTAGTTTTGGCTGAAATGGCGAGCCAGAGTCCAGAGAGTGATGATGATCCATGGATCATGATTTATACATCTGTTTGCCTGCCCCTTGCAGGCAGAAAGTAGATAAGAGTAAACGAGATAGAGAATGAAAAATTGTACAAAGTACGACGGCAATAAATGTTAGTTAGAGGAAGCTGCGTCACACGGTCAAGCAAGGGCAATTGATGTTCTTTCTCAACCTGTTGATGATCCAACACGACCACATCCTCCAGAAGTGGAAGTGCTTATACAAACAGAGGCAGATGCAGAGGTTCAGAAACTAAAAAAGCAAAGAAAATGGACATACCATGTAAACAGAGATGTTTTGCGCCTTAATTTTTTGGCAGAGAAATCTGGGCAAAGTGTGAGGAGAGAATATCGTAGACTCTTCTTACGAAAGTACCTAGAGCTAGCCACTAAAATAAATGAGCAGAATCTGGCTGTTGAAATAGCTGCTATCAAAATGGAAGTGGAACAAGAACATCCGGATATTAATAATGATGATGTGGATATCAAAACCCAAAAAAACTACAACAGCTTGAAAGGAATTTTGTTCATACTTTACTAGATTTCAGATGTGTAGAACCAACATTAAGGCATTCTTTGTCCAAAATGAACTACGTGCACTATTAGAACACCTTAACAGTAAGGTTATATCTGCGCATTTGATCGTAACACAAACTGCGTTAGAAGTGCAAACTGTTGTATACTGTGCGTTGGGCCGCAGAACTAGGCCTGCAAATGCAGTTTTTGTCCCAGAAAGGAATCGAGATCCATCATGGAAGATCAGGTTGAATATGGGTGTCAGCAAATTAAGATGCAAATTGGGTCGACTAACTCAATATAAAAAAGGAAATAGAACGAGAAAGCTTATAACCATTTTACTAAAATCATCCACCCTCGGCACATCGAGACATTAACACCATCCGTTTTGGATGAGATTATGGATTTCCAACGACAAAGACTGGATGTTCTTTCTGCCAGACTGCGTCGGTAAAAGAAAAATAGTGCACGAAGGCAACAAAATCGAAACTTTCAGTAAGATGAAAGAAGGTTTTACCGTGAACTAACTGTAAAGCAAAATAACCAGGAAGCAACCGAAGTCCCTCAATTGGAAGATATGACTAACTACTGGTCGGGTGTTTGGGGAAAAATTAACAGATACAATTAGGACACTGCGTGGTTCAAACTGGAGACGGCAAGGGCATGCAATTGCCCTCAAATGCAGCTGATAAACATGACTGCCTTAGATGTTTTAGGGGTCCTAAAAAGGCCAAGTAACTGTAAATTCTAGGTCCGGACATGGTGCACAACTTCTGGTATAAGTACATGACGAGTGTGCATCGTGCGTTGGCAAGGCGTTTTTAGAATATGATTAAGCACCCAGATCTAATGCCAGGCTTTATGCTCCAAGCTACTACGTATATATTACCTGAAAAACCAGATGCTCAAAATCCATCTAAATTTCGACCGATAGCCCGCCTTCCGAAAATTTATCAATTTCTTACAGCTATAATTGCAGATAAGGCATATTCTCATTGCGACGATAACGACCCCTTTACAGAAGATCAAATAGGATGCTGTTAAAATTCGCGGGGCTGTAAAGATCTAGTCACTATAGACCCTGTTGCCATGACTATTTGCTTGACGTCTTAAAACTTTACAATATCTGCCCAGGCATTGTTGACTTTCTAAGTCATGCCATAAGGCTTTGGGGTTCAGAATTCATGATAATGAGGATGGTCCTCAAGTGACCCATATTGTATACATGGATGACCTAAAGCTGTACGCTAGTTTAGCCCAGAAACTGCAGCAAGTGTTCGATATCACAAAGCAGTTTTCCAGTGATATGCACATGTAGTTCGAACAAGATAAATGCAGAACAGTGCATTTAATTAGAGGGGAATTAGGGACCGCCGAGTTAGAGAACGGGTTCGAAAAAGATATCGAGGCAATAGCTGCAGGTAAATCATATAAATATCTGGGTATTCTTGAATATAAGGGTATTCAGTATACGATAGTTGAGAGAAGCCTAACGGTTGCCTTTACTACGAGACTCAGATTGATTATGAAGAGTTTTCTCAATTGGGCAAACTAAATCAGGGCAATCAACACATATGCTATCCCTGCCCTCACGTAAGCCTTTGGGTTCATCAAATGGTCTAACATCCACCTTGACAAGTTAAGCAGAATCATCCGCGTAGAAATGAGGAAGCACCGAATGCACTACAAAAGTTCAGGAAACTCTGTCAGTTACAAGTGATACATTTGCGAGAAGCCATAGGGAATTAGAAGTACAATGGAGGCAGAAGGCTCTCCACGTCGAGCTCCCCAAACGTTAGATCAACAAGAAGTGGATAGTGATGCATCCAATATTTGGCTAAGAAAGGGTGCTCTGTATCCAGACACGCAGGAAATCGTTAGCACAAGGAATTATCGGAAACGCGTGTTACATGAAGACGTGGTTGACCAGTGCCGATTATGTGAAGATACAAACGAAACCATAGAGCACATTATTGATGGCCCTAAACCTGGGAATCTTTTTTTTTTTTATTATCAAGCTTCAAATCTACAAAAGATTTATTCGCTGTAAACCTGGGAATCTTAAAAGAATATACGCCTTTCTATAGATAAATTGCGATGCCCGTTTTAGAAAGCGAAGATTACATCTTATATTGGGATGTTAAATTCAAACAAATCTTTACAACCGGACCAATCGACTTGAAAAAATTAGGTGCGATGTTAAGCGTACAATTTAGAAGAGACCGTGATGAACTCGATATTACAACAAGTAGCAAGAATTTCCTATAAAAGTCTAGTTTAATCACCTGTAACTGTTGCATTATTCGCAAAGGAAAACTTGGGCCATGTTTACCAAAGTTTAAAGATTGCACGCCCCTGTACGCTTATGTACGAAGACAAATTCCAGACTACATCTAGGTCATGCTTTGGGGAACAATTAAACTTTTTGCGAGTTAGGAACAGATTTAAGCTGTCTAAAATTAATAAAAGTTCAACCGGATATATGTTTACGGTCTTAAAACTATACCGAAAAAGTGGAAACTTTCCTTGCGGGACGCCACATGTAATGGACTTTTCTTTCTATCTTTCAGTCGCATTCATATTTCTCTCATTTCCATTTCCAAAGCTTTTTTATATAAACAAGATGCAGTAAAAAGGTTACTAATTGAATTAGATTATATGTGTCAATAATTCTAGAGATGTGGTATGACCCAAGTTCATGTCCCGTAGCCTGTTTGAAAATTTGACTATATTTAACTTTTTCTTGTTTGAATAAAGTTGAAAAAATTACACCAGCATGTTTTTATATTAGACGTTTTTATTTTTCACATTTCCTATTTCTATGACCTTTAAATAACACATAAATGATTCCCAAAAATTCAAAAATTTTGAGTTCAACCAATTCCCACATCCGAGTTGTGAAAATTTTAAATAAAGATAGGATAATGCGGGCGCAATCATTTCTAAGCTACCCAAGGATTTGAATGCCTTCTGCATTTTCCACGCAAGTGTCTCTTATCATTTCGGTGACACGCAGGGATGCCTTTCGTGCTATTACCCAGTGAAAGCTTGGCTGCTCTAAGAGCACCGGTGAACAGGATGAGTAGCTTAACAGAATATTCTGGGTACATTCGTCACAACTCTCTTGCAATGCCTTTTTAACTTTCTCTTATTTCAATCTCAATTGCTGTAACGTTCTTGTCGGCTGGTGTCCAAAATTCGATAACGAACATGGTTTGTTTCTCGAAGGCAAGGAGAACTATGTCAGGTCTCGAGTGCGCGACAGAAACAATTTTCGAGACTATGAAGTTCCAGTACATGCTGCACTTCTCATTTTTAACAATTGACTTTATTTCTCTAGAGCGTTCGGCTGAGAGATGTCAGCCTTAATGCCGTAAAAGTGACAGAGATGATAATAAAGCAGTCTTAAAGTGTGCATGGTACGCTCAGCAGCTTTCACTGGGAATATCTTGGCTTAAAATGTGCGAGCCCGACTTTAATTCGGGTGATCCTTTTGTCGAGGAGCTGCTCACAGAAGTTTTTTCCTGTGCTTTCTTTATTAGGGCCTTTAGGAGTGGGTACTCGAAATGAATAATGTTTGTTGCATTTGGCTCACTCCTGATATTGAAGTCATGGCCAAGTGTTTCAGCAGCCTCATACGCTGTTTTGTGAAGAAACTCTACTTTGCCGACTTCTTCGTGTTCCCTGACATCTTAAGATAAGCGTGTCGTCCATTTGCGACTAGATATGCTATACCCAGAATAATCCTGGTGTGAAGTCATTCAAGATTAAGTATTCTGCGACCACCTTGAGGGCGTGAGATTTAAATTCATGGAAGAGACTACTTAAGGAGATATAGTATTACCGGAACGACAAGCATGTTCATTGCAGATACTTTGATCCTCGCTGGCAGTTCGAAGGACCAAATCTGTCGAATAAGACGTTTATAATTGCATCGGAGAGCATCCTTAATCGATGTTGCGTCCGGGATGCGGCTTTGTGGCACGGCTAGGTATGCATAGATCTCTCCAGCGTCCAGATGTCATATATCGCTTCTATTGACGAGACCAAGGTCTTCGGATGTGCCATTAAGTTTTCGTTTCTTAAAATTAACCTTGGCTCATTTTTCTAAACCAAATGCAATTCCAATCTCTTGAGCGTACTCCTTAACAATCTTTAGCCCTAGATTTATTTTCTCTTTATTTTTAGCGTAAATCTTGATATCATCAATGCGAATCACATGACTTATGTTAAGTTTTTCATTTCCTACTTCACCGCTCAAGTACCTTTGGGAATGGTGAAGTTCGTGAAATAGTGGCAATAATGTGAGGCAAAAGCTGAGAGGGGTCATGTTGGCGTCAGACGATATTTTTCAGATGAAAACATGAATTTTCTTTTCCAAAGCAGCATCTCGATTGACGTTTTCTGCTTTGGGGAGGTGGTCACCAGTAACTGGAGGGTCTTAGAATAGTCGAGATGAATCATAGATTCGAATCCATCTCGAAACTGGACGTGGCGCTGTGACTCTCAACCAACGGCTTCTATATTATGTTTCAGTGGTACATTTAAACTTAAGTATATCGTCAAAGTGTTAAAATTTTTGGGTAACTGTGTGAATATTATTACCAACCGTATTTACAAAATTATTTTAATGATTTACAATAGTGTAAGCGCAGTGAATGCAATCTACACGACAATGTTTCCTATTGTTTTTTGTATAAAAAAATGCCCTAACCTTGACACTTCTTAAATATTTCCGAAATAACTAACTTTTTTTACATTTTTCAGCCTACAAAGCACAATACATTTTTTAGGTCAATTTATTTAGGTTTATTCACGTAAAACGTTGTCAAGCTTCAAAGCCATATGTCTACCATTTTCTTGCCGGTAATAAATAATATTCTTCTTTTAAAAAGTATGCAAATGGTTACAAATTTCTGTAATTAATAAAAAAATAAACTTGTATGTTTTGTTGTATATTTTACTTGTTGTTTCTAAAGAAAATTTTTTTTGTTGCAATTTTCCCCCTTTAAGCTTTTTTGTATGATTATTTAATAATTATTTATTTCTGAAGACATTTAATTTATTATAAATATCACAAACTAAATTTCTTGCGGTAACGTGCAGTAACGTACAATACTTTGCAATGCAGCAATTTAAAAATTGTAACACATTACCGATTCAATTTAAATTTAAATATATATCTGAAACATAATATGGTTCATCTGCTGTGTAGAAAATTAAATTATTAAGTTGGAAACCCATTTCTTTTTGCTTAAAATTGTTTTTTTTGTGAAGAATTTGTCCCAATCGCATGAAATTTTTCTTATCCTAAAATTTTGTTTACGTTTGCAGGGAATTGTTTATTTCGCAAATCATCTACTGGCATAGTTTTTTTTCTGAAGAAGAATCGATTGCGAGACCAACCAAAATTTTAGCAAGTTTTTTGTTTCTTCCTCTTCTATTACGGATATGTGGAAATTGCCAAATATTTGCCCAATTACAAGTTTGGCCTCAACTTGGAGAATTATTTTATGTTTAGAACAGGACTAATATCTTACATCTAGTTTAAACCAACTCTGTTTCACAACTCTTGATTGCAGCGCCTTAAACTTGGCCGTGAATCTGTTTTTTGTCGGGCTCCACCTTGAACCTCTTGAACACAAGTAGATGACAAAGTGGGGAAATTAGGACACAATGTTTCTGAAATGCTATACTTTCAAAAAATGCAATGAAAAGAATCTGTTTTTTAAAATTTTCAAACTTGAGTATGAAGTCTTTTCTCATCTCATCGGATTGACACCGAAATATGAGGCTAGCAACGAATAATCCATTTATGCAATAAGATTCTTGTTAAAATGTTCAGATTCTTGAAATTCTTCTTTTAATTAAACAATTTATTTTTAAAAATGCTTTTGCTTATTTTTTATTTTAGAATACAATTTTTTATTTTCATGTGGCTGAGGCTCAAAAATAAATAAAGCTAAGTTCGGTCCATGTCGGGCGGTAAGTTAGGCTGTAAGCAGATTATTCGTTTTTTATTTATTGTTTGGTCCTTTCTAAAGCCCCAGTTTGGGGCACAGATTTTCCTATTTTGAGCCTAACTAGCACCATGACAGCATATCCATACGGGTATGGCTACACGTATGGATTCAATTTCATACATTTATGTAAACATTTACCAACTAGCACAATAACAAAATTTTCACACAGGTGTAGCTACACGTATAAAGTATTGATAGTTTTTAAAAAAACTTTTAATTATTTTATATTTATCAATGGTCCATATATTAATTAAAGAAGGCATAGAAAAGCGGACATTCGGAAAATAAAAAGTCTGGTATGATAGCGTGCCGGTGCAACATTTTCATCTTTATTCAAACAAGAAGGAAGCAAATATTGTGAAACTTTTAAGTAGACTACGCGACATGAACTTGGATCATGCTGCATCACCTCCACAAACATAATGGAAACACAAGTTCTTGCTTTACAATGGAAAAAGTAAAATTATTCACACATATAACCTATTTTATCTTACTTTACACAGGGCGAAAATAATATCAGCACGACATTCATAAAAACAAAAACACACCTTACAAACAAAGCTATTAATATTTTCTCATTTAAACACTTAATTCCATTAATATAATTCTTATTACTTCTGGTTTAGATAAAGAAACTACAAATTATATCAAAGTATTTCAAAGGATAGGAAGAAATTAAAAAAAAAGAAAAGGAATGAAAGAAGATCGATATAGGATGTTCCGCAAGAAAAGGTCCCACTTTTTTTGGAAAAGAGTTAAGACCGTAAACATAGAGGAGGCTGAATTTTTGACAATATTTATTTTTCGAGTCTGCTTCTCCTATTACTTACAAAAAATTTTATCTGCCCCTGATAGATGAGATTGCCTGGAATTCGTACAAAAGCAAACGGGGGTTCAGCATCGTCCAATTTCGTATCAGACGGTTTTAGGTCTGCTTTATAAAGAATGCGTTCACCTGTTTCCATGAATAAGGTGTAACCTTTAACAAGATCGTTAGGCTCGTTCTTCTCACGTTTTCTGAGACCTCCTAACAAAATCTTGAAATGACCGATTTTTATCAAATAGCCATCGAATGTAAGAAATTATCTCAATGGTAACTCTCGTGTTAGTCCTCGCTCCTTCGTAGTTATACTTTTTTCCACTGTTCCAGTTCCTTCAAAAACTATCCCACCTGGCATTTCAAGGAAAACCTTTGTTTTTGTTGTAATAGCAACATTGGCAGGTTCCCATCCAAATTGTCTATGAGAAACTGCACCTAATTTTGTAAGAAAATAGAGATTTTTTTATTTTGTGTGAACTGAAAAAATATCTGTTAAGTACGATTTAGCTGTTTGGTTTTGATTCTTGATTAAATTGGTTTCACTGCTAGTCGCATCTTAGAATTTAGATTTATGTAGTATACTATATTTTTTCAGGAAATGTATGTGAAATTAAAATAATTGAAAAATTCCTGTTAAATTTGAAACTTCTAGAAAGATGTAAAAGATCAATGAAAATTTTCTGCTTAGTAATTGTACAATTTTCGGAATTCATATGAAAATTTAACAGTCATGAGACATATATTTATCGCAAAATATCACTTGAGAGAAATATTTTGCTTTTGGGTGGATTGATAAAAAATTTCCGAGAATCTGTGTAGACGTTTCTGGAATTTTTACTCAGAATCGTCAATATTAGATATATCGAGCTGTCCCTAATGATTTCTCTTTACATTTAGCCATGGAATGCACATCAAAAAAATATTTTTTTCAAATCTTCACGTCGTGGAAGGGGGTGGGGCGGAAGAATTCAAAAATGTCAGGAAAAAGGGTCACGCATTTTTGGCATTACTCTCAAAGAAGATGGTCAAGCACAATAATGAATTGGCGAGACAATTGGGTTTGTTAAACTATTGTTCCTTTTGGGGTTTGTTTGGAACGCAATAAAAAAACTCATGAGGGTAAAATTTATAAACTCATTTTTAATTCGCATTATGGGGCTTGCGGGACTTCTAAATATAATTTTTTTATAAAGAGAAGCGCATTTTCTAGCGGATTCGAACAAATTTAGGGGGATATACATGGCAATTTGAAATAAAAATTGCGGACCTCCCTAATACATATACACTGGAACCTGGAATTAGATATCACGGATATACCTTCTATATTCCAGGTTCCGGTTTATTGCGCATAGTTTGGAAATATGTAACATACTTTATTAATGATAGTAATATAATGATATTATATTGTGATAAACTTACTTGTAATTTTTAGATAAACCAAGCAGGTATAAAGTGGAGCGACGACCTTCATTTTTCTAGATAGGGAGAATGATATAGAGAACATATTGAAAAACACTTTTTTCTCCTTAAAAAGAAAAAAAAATACTTTTACTCCTTGGACGAAAATAAAAAAGATTAAAGAAAAATGAAAAGGCAACGAACCAAATACCCTTTCTTCTCTTCTTCCTTCTTTTTATTCTTATTATTTTTAAATCACAACAACAAAAACATCTTTAAAATATAATCACCAACGTTTCGGCACTTATACAGAGCACCCTTATCAAAACCAAAAATAAAATAAAAAAATACTGAAGTAGACAGTTGAATTTTCCATTAAAAAATATAAATTTAAAAACAAGTTTAATTTTCTATCAAAAAAAAATTTGTTAACAAAATCAAAGAATTCTGAGCCAGAAAGTTGAGGTTTCAACTAAAAAAGATGAATTTTTAAACCAAAAGACTAATTTACTACAAAAAGGCGGATTTTTAATAAACTTCAATAATTCTCAACCTAAAAGTTGAATTTCCAACTAAAAACATAAATTCTTAGACAAAAAGATTAGAATTGTAGAAAAACATTATTCATTATCTGAAAACGTACGAACAAAGTTACCATATGTACTTTTAGAAAAATGAATTTTTCTGAATTCTAAAAAGTTAATATATGTGTAACGTTACTTTGACTGGACCCTCCCCCCCCCCCCAATCCGTTAGCAAGAGTAGGTTTCTTGACCTTGATGAATTTACTGTTCGGGAAGCTTAAGCATGGGAGACATAGAGGTCAAACGGATCTCGGCCTGGATGCGTACGGATTTTGATGAAAGGACCCCTCTAAACGGGCTCTCCAGGGTGTTTGAAAAGGAATCCTATCGAAGGTCTCTCCTGGTATGCATGATTGTAGCATGATAGAAGGGTGAGGTCCTGGGCCAAGGTCCCTCCGGGAATGATTCGAGTTCTTGTAATCGGCACGAGAATAACTTACGGCCCGCACGGCGACCAAGAAACAGCCCCCTAAGCCATGCGTGTAGAGTGATCGTGCCCGTGACACTTTTGCACCTGGAGGTCAGGACGATGTTTTAACGGCCTCTTGAGGACACTGGACGACCTCCCCGTGTAATTAGTCTTACCCTTGCATGCGGGGCTCTGCAGAAGCGGCCCTTTTATTTCCCAAGCCAATCGTGGGAACCAAAATGGATCACGCTAAATCTATCGAAAAAGAAGAAGCAGAAAGGGAGGTGGCGTAAAGGAGTTCTGTCCTAACGGGTCTAACCTCCCTTTCCTCCCAATATGTCTTTCCGGCAAGCCAAATTCAGGCGGCGACTATGTTCACAGCTCTTCCGGGAGCTGAGGGATTGATTGTCGCTCTGAGTGAGCCTATGAAAACGGGAGCCACCAATCAGTCCCCCAATAAGAAGATACGTATCAACGGTTCCTTGAAAAGGAGACTGAAGAGGCAAGCGCAGCGGGCTAGTAGAGCAGCTGCGGTACCTGGAACATTGGCGACTCGCACACCGATAACCAGCATTGAGGCTCAGAAGCGGGTAGCTAAAACTTGGCTAAAAAAGCTGTGGTCGAGACAAGGGCTTGGGAAGGTGCATCTCTTAAGGTGGGTGGAGTTGAGTTGCTCCAAATTCCCGGGTGAACTGAAAGACTGTTCTGTGGTGCTCCGTCGGTTGGGGGGATTCAGCCCCTCGCTTAAGGAAGCGGCCTGGCGAATCGTCAGGCACGATAGGCCTCAGAATGAGCTCACAGTGGGAGGAGGAACCAAACATCTTCTAGTTGTGCAAGTTCCTGAGTCTCAGAAGAGGGATCTTGCGGTCTCCAAGAACAGGCCCTTCTACCTTTTTAGACAGGTCAACTTTAAGGTTACCAGCCAGGTGCAGGAGGAGCCTGGCGTTGTACAGGAAGATCGGGAGTAGACCTAAATGACTGCTTTCCGCATAACCATTACCCAAATTAACTTGCATCACAGCAAGGACGCCGCTTTAGTTTTGCAGAGGGACATGGCTACGAGGCACACAGGCATCTCGCTAATCCAGGTACCCTGGTTATTACGAGGTACCATTAAGGGTTTAGGAGGAGGGGTGTGGATATTGTTACGGGGATCTCTAAGCGCCTAATCCAAGGGCTTGCATACTAGCGAAGGGAGTCAACGTCGTTCCGCTGTTTGAGCTGTGTTCAAGGGATTTGATGGTAATAGTCACGGATCTTAAGGGAATAGTAAGGCTAGTCATGGGATCGATTTACTTTCCATATGACAGCGATATCAATCCACTAGTAGAGGTATGTACAGTGGTATAATAAACATTTATTAATTTTGATCATTGTTTCATTGTTATGATTTTGACAGTTCTTAGTATTGCATAAATATTTCTTTAATTAAATAAACAATTCATGCACCGTGTGTGAATATTTTCTTGACTCAACAACAATAAATTATTTGATCCTATAATGCATAAATTATTTGATATTAAAACATATTTATCCCTTCCAAAAAATCGATTTCATTAAACTAAAGAATGAGTTCTTTGGGCGCCCTTATCATATTCAATAAACCTAGGTTCTTACATTCTGGGAAATCATTTCTTTGACTCAGTTTTTTTACTTTTGATGTGGAGAAATTTTTACTTGTATCAAACAATATACCGCCAAAGAAACGCATTTCCATGATTCAAATAAATTTTTTCAGTGAAATTATTAAATATTTGAAAATCATTCATATATTAATTAAAGTAATGAAAGAAACCGGAAATTTTAGAAAAAAAAGTCTAATATGAAAACAAGATGAAAGCTACACTTGGATCCAAGCTACATCACCTTCGTAAACATAATAAAAACACAGGTTATTGCTTTACAATGGAAAAACTGGAATTATTTACACACATAATCTATGTTATCTTATTTTATACATGATGAAAATTATATCAGCACGAAATTCATAAAAAAATATTACACCTTACAAACAAAGCTAATACTATTTCATCATTTAGGCACTTAATTGTTAATTCCTTTAATACAATTTTCACTACTTCTGGCTTAGGTAAAGAAACTACAAATGATACATTTTTATGAATTTTAGCAAAATTAATGTTAATGTGGGTGTGTGTCCTAATATCGATTTTTCGAATCCAATTTAGTAGGTCCCATCATTTGTAACAAATTCAATCAGCCCTTCAAGCACGAGCTTGCCTGGAGCTCGTACAAAAGCGAACGGGGGTCTTGCATCGTCCAACTTTGTAGAAGGCCGCCGAAGTTTTACCTTGTGAAGAATGCGGCCGTTTGTTTCCATGAATAAGGTGCATTCATTAATAAAAGTATTATTGTTATTATGGACTTCTAATCTGAGATCTCCTATTAAAATCTTGTAATGAGCGATTTTTAGCAAATAGTCATCGAAGGTAAGAAATTGTCTCAATGATAACTCTCGCCTTGGTCCCCGCCTCTTCGTAATTGTACTTTTTCCACTATTCCAGTTCCTGTAAGAACTATGTCACGTGACATTTGAAGAAAAACCTTGGTTTTTGTTGTAATATCAACATTGCCAGGTGCATATCCATATTTTACATAAGACGCTGCGCCTAATTTTGTAAAAAAATGGAGATTTTTTATTTTGTGTGAACTGAGAAAATAACTGGTAAGTACGATTGAGCTGTACGTAAATTAGGAATATGTAATATTCTTTATTAATAATAGTATTATATTATGATAAACTTTCTTGTAAATTTTAGATAAACCAAGCAGGTATAAAGTTAAACGACGACCTTCATTTTTTTAGATAGGGGTAATAATATAGAGAACAGACTATTATTTGAGAAATTTAGTAAACGTTAACTGGTAAAGTTTTTTGAATACACTGACCTTTATACTGACTGTTATCAGATGACACAAATTTCCCGTTTGCGCATAAAAATGTAAATAAATTGAAATGAACTTTATTAAGACAGTGAAGGAATAAAAAAGTTTCCGTGATTTTCTTTTTTTTTTTTATTTCTTACTTAGAAAAAGTCTAATTACCAAGAACGACTAAAGCACAATTAGACCTGCAAATATGTTACGAACCAATACGCCTCTGAAAAATAAGTTTTTCAGGTTAGCTGAAAAAACCGGGTAGTGTGGAAAGTTTTGATTTTCCTATCGACTGGTCGGAGCTCCCAAGGGTTTATTTTTATTGTTGTGTGGGGTTTGCTTTTAATCTCTGCTTCCTTGGGAAGTACCTTCACAATCACACTAAATTTCTAAAAGGTGTAAGGGTCGACGAATAAGTTTATAAACTCGAACTTTATGTAGTTCTAAAAAAGTGACAACTCAAGTTTATTCTATTTCGAAATTCTTCAAAACGATAAACAATTAAAAAATTGTTATAAATAAAAAACCTACATCGGAAATTAAACCTATTTTGATCTTAATCCTACCGCCTGACCTTCGAGCGTGAAGAGTCAACGGGCATTTCGCCATCACGTATGCCTTCACAAAATCTAAGCAAAATGCGACGCATGTGTTACGCACATGTGCGGGGCGTGAAAAGAAAAATAACCGAACCCGCGCGGGTCGGGTCGGATTTGTGGGGTGGCCCGCAGACCAACATTCAGCCTGCCAAACCCGCATTCTAACCGATAACCCGCATACAACACGTATTCAAAATTTTAAAAATTTATCAAAATTTTTAAATAATTTTCTAAAATTT
>JAAAKG020192547.1:7104-50430 GCA_010014905.2 Druon quercuslanigerum
GGTTGAAAATTAAAGTTTTAATTTTCTTCAATTTCCATTAGGAGATTAAAGAAAATTGAAAATTGAATTTTTAACTGCTAAATTTTGAACAGTTGTACTTTTGAAAATGTAATTTACGAAAATTGAATTTTCAACAGTTGAATGTTGAATTTACTATATTACAAGAATTTACTAGATGAACCCTCAACAGTTGAAGAGTCAGCTGTTAAGAATTGAAGAAAACTGAAAATGAAATTTGTAAAATTTGAAAATAAAATTTTTCATTAGTTGAATGTTCAAATAGTTCATTCTTAATTGTTCATTTTTCAACAATTTAATTTTTTTAATATCAAATTTTCAACGGTTGAAAATTAAAGTTTTAATTTTCTTCAATTTCCATTAGGAGATTAAAGAAAATTGAAAATTGAATTTTTAACTGTTAAATTTTGAACAGTTGTACTTTTGAAATTGTAATTTACGAAAATTGAATTTTCAACAGTTGAAAGCTGAATTTACTGTTAAAAATCTGAATAAATTTATAATTGAATTTCGTGCTGCTGAAATTTAATTTACATATTTTTTTAAACTGATAAAGATTCACTGGTTGAAAATTAAAAAAAGTTAAAAATTCAATTTTCTTTAATTTAGAACAGTTTAATTTTCAAATATTAAAAATTAAAATGTTTAAAATTCAACATTTTAAAATTGAAGAACAATAATTAAATTTTGATCCTATTTTTTGACAGTTAAAGAATCAACTATTAAAAATTGAAGAAAATTCAATTGTTAAAAAATAAATTTTGATATTTCTTCAATTTTCAATAGTTGCATTTTTATCTTTTGAATTTTCAAAAAGATAAAAGATCAATTTTCAACAGTTGAATGTTGAATTTACTGTTGAAAATCTGAGTATATTAATAATTGAATTTCGTGCTGTTAAAAATTAATTTTCATATTTTTTTCAATTTGCAAAAAAATGAATTTTTAACTGTTAAAAATTCAACTAATAAAAATTCAGTGATTGAAAATTAAAGAAAGTTGAAAATTCAATTTTCTTTAATTTAGAACAGTTTAATTTTCAACTATTAAAAATTCAAATGTTAAAAATTCAACATTTTAAAATTGAAGAACAATAATTAAATTTTGATCCTGTTTTTTGACAGTTAAAGAATCAACTATTAACAATTGAAGAAAATTCAATTATAAAAAACTAAATTTTGATATTTCTTCAATTTTCAATAGTTACATTTTTATCCTTTGAATTTTCAAAAAGATAAAAGATGAATTTTTAACAGTTGAATGTTAAATTTACTGTTGAAAATCTGAGTAAATTAATAACTGAATTTTGTACTGTTGAAAATTAATTTTCATATTTTTTTCAATTTGCAAAAGATAAATTTTTCCTGTTAAAAATTCAACTGATAAAGATTCAGTGGTTGAAAATTAAAGAAAGTTGAAAATTCAATTTTCTTTAATTTAGAACAGTTTAATTTTCAACTATTAAAAATTAAAATGTTTAAAATTCAACATTTTAAAATTGAAGAACAATAATTAAATTTTGATCCTGTTTTTTTGACAGTTAAAGAATCAACTATTAAAAATTGAAGAAAATTCAATTGTTAAAAACTAAATTTTGATATTTCTTCAATTTTCAATAGTTGCATTTTTACCTTTTGAATTTTCAAAAAGATAAAAGATCAATTTTCAACAGTTGAATGTTGCATTTTCTGTTGAAAATCTGAGTATATTAATAATTGAATTTTTTGCTGTTAAAAATTAATTTTCATATTTTTTTCAATTTGCAAAAAAATGAATTTTTAACAGTTTTTAAAAATTCAACTAATAAAAATTCAGTGATTGAAAATTAAAGAAAGTTGAAAATTCAATTTTCTTTAATTCAGAACAGTTTAGTTTTCAACTATTAAAAATTCAAATGTTTAAAATTCAACATTTTAAAATTGAAGAAAAATAATTAAATTTTGATCCTGTTTTTTTTTGAGTTAAGGAATCAACTATTAACAATTGAAGTAAATTCAATTGTTAAAAACTAAATTTTGATATTTCTTCAATTTTCAATAGTTTCATTTTTACCTTTTGAATTTTCTAAAAGATAAAATATTAATTTTCAGCAGTTGAATTTTCAATTATTAGAAAATTGGAACATTAATTTTTAACTCTAAAATTTTCATCAGTTCTTATGAGAATTGTCCTGTTAGACTGGTCCATTTAAGTCCCGTAGCACTGTGGTTAAAAAATGTCATTAGTCGAAAACTGAATTGTTCAAAATTGATGAAAATTGATCATTGATCTTTCAGCTGTTAAAAATTGAAGAAAGTTCAAGATGAAAGGTCATTTTTTAATTTTCTTCAATTCACAACAGTTGAATTTCTAACTTTTAAAAATTCATCTGATGAAAATTAAAAACTAAACTTTTGAACATTCAATTTTTAATTTTCAACAGTAGAGTTTTTAATAAGTTGTAAATTCTTAGTTTACTTTTGAAAAAGTTGATTATTAAATTTGCTTCAATTAAATTAACTTAAATTTAGTAATAAAAGCAAGTGTTAAAAATATTACATTTACACAATTTTGCATAATAATTAAAAAAAAAAAAAACATTTTAATACATCAAAAGAAAATTTGAAAGAAGTTTTTTTTCGAAAACGGATTGCTATTGGAAAATATTGTTTTGAAAAATTAGCATTCGTCCAATGGACTCTCAGTAGAGAATTTATGAGATTAAAAAAAATCCCAACTCTGATCATCTGTAGAGCTTCACGGGAGCGAGACGATACGAGATTTTAGTCAACTCCTGATCTCGATCGCGTGAGAAGTTGAAAATTAGACTCTTGTCTCCATCTCGAATCAAGAAACTCGTCTCAAATCGAGACTCGAGAATCTCTATTTTCCTCGACTTTTTCAGTATGTTATAAACATTATTGTATCGATTCTCTGAATAATTATACTTTGCAAAATTATAGTTTATACTATACAAGCAGAAACAAACAATTTCGTTGCAAATCAATAATAAACCCTTAAATATCGGGATTCTAGATAAAAATTTTGTTACATTCGTCTTATTTTACTTCTTCTCTTGTTTCCACGGATGGATAAGAAGTTCACTGTATACACAAATTTGTGATCCTGATTTCTAGTTTTCTTTATAATGATAAGTTTCTATTAAGAGTTCTGTAAATTAATAATAAATTATTTTTCAATGAATTTTAATTGTATAAATTATTTCGTAATTGATGTATTGTTGAGTAAAAACGTAAAAAAGTGTCAAGAACTCTCGCCGAAATCGACATCTCGCCCAGCCCTCTCTCGGTCTCGTGATCGAGATTCTCACATGACTCTCGTCTCGATATCGTCTCGACTCTCGCCTTCCAGGCGAGACAAAGCTCTAATCATCTGTTTGTCAGAATAATAATTCTTTACGGGACCTCTCTGCTCTATAATGCGAAAATTATAATTCTCAACAAAATTTCCTTTTCGAAAGTAAACCTAAAATAAAAATGACAATTCTTTATTTTTTATCAATGGAATGACGGTTTTTGATGTAGTAATCTAAACCAAAATGTTTATAGCTGCGATTGCCTGTATAGTGTTCTAGCCCACTATTTTCCATGCTTATTCAATTATCGAAGGTAGGAAGTGAAATCTTTAAAAAGCAAATGTGAGAATCTGATTTATTTTCAGATATTAGTATATCAAAGATGAAAATATTCTATTCCCGGAAGCTGGTACCTGGAAGCTGGAATTGGTGTGGTTTATTTTCTGACTAAGCGAGTCGTGAACACAATCATGGAATATTCTTGCAGAATCCAATATCGGTGTAACGCGATCTACTATCCGCATGTCCAACGATACCATTGTAATAACTTCTGATTTATATTCCCAAAGCCACGTCGCTTCTGATACGCCAGCAATTCAGATGCCATATATTTTGCTTTTTTCCGAGCTTTTTTTTTTTTTGTCGACGAAAGCTCCAGCTCCTCTTATTATGCCTCCTTCCTTTCTTTTGAATACAGGCTTTATTCGAAGATTCATTGCTCTTTTAATAGTCTTTATGAGTCAAAAGGCTTCAGAATCGAATGTCTTCCCTTGGCCTGTTTCAAATATTTATTACCCTATCCAAAAAGAGTTACAAGCAATTCTTCGATTCTTACTTTACTAGCAATCATGATACGCGCGCTGCACTCTGAATTTAAATCAGTCAAAATTTGACTGATTAAATTAATTATGCATTCATTGACTAAAATTTCAGTAATTTCTACTGACAAAGCAGTCGTTTTAACAGGTAAATGAGTCAATAGTGCTGGCCAGGAATAACCTATTATCCAAGGATTTTAAAAGAAAATTAAAATTTTTATTTTCAAATACCGGACAAGTGTTATATTGGACCAAAAGTGCCCGTCTAAATGATCCGACGCACATATATTGTAAATTTGTATCTAAAGTTTGCAATTCGTACCGTTCTACACTGTAAAAAATGTTAGGAATTTTCCTCACTTTTTAGTGGGCAAAATCCACATTTTTGTATTGGAAAATAATTTTTCCCAGGATTTGGGGAAATTTTCCTAAAGGTTCTTATAAATAAAAAAACAAAGGAAAAATTCTCTAACATTTAGGAAATTGGATAATACGTACAATTTTTAGTGGAATCAGGGAATCTTTAGGGAATTGAGTGACTACCACTAAATTTAGGGGATAGTTCCAAAAATAATTTAAATTTTTTTTTTTAAATTCTTGAAGTGTTACTGTATAATCACGAAAATATTTTCTTCTGAAATATTGGATAAATTAGAACAATATTTTGCATAATTTGACACATTTTTCTTAGAAAAGATTTGTTAATGTGAAGTCATCTCAAATATTTTAAATGAATAATTATTAAGTTAATAATTTCGTATGAAAAATTAACTTTTTATAAAAATAATGATCAAAATTTGAAAAAAGATTTAATCTTGTTTTTTATAGTATTTTTCAGAAAATTACGAATTTCTAGAAACATTTATGAACGTTTATTCCTTGGTATGGAATTTTAAGATAATCCATATCTGAAAAAAATACATATAGGTGTGGCTGTGGGTGAAAGGTGCCCGCAGGATGTCGTATGACTCTAAATTCTTATAGAAGTTCATTTTTAAATTGATCTGAAAGGTTCTATATGTGTAAATTAAATGAATGTGTAAATAAATAAAATCTCATTTGAATGAGGATTCAAACTAATTTATTGAAAATTCATCTTTTTCGGTTGACTTCAACTATTTTTTGCATAAAATTAAAATAATGTTTGGTTGAAATATAAAATATCACGTTTATCTTTGCGAAATCATCCTTTTTGGTTCAAAATTAAAATACTTAGTTGAAACTTTGTTAAAAATTCATTTATTTGGTTGATGATTTATTGTTTTAGTTAAAAAAAACTTTTTTTGTTAATAATTTAATTATTTTGTTGAAAATTATGTTTTATAGTTGAAAACTCAAATATTTGGTTTAAAATTCCTGTATTTTATTCAAAATTCAAATTAGTTGGTGAATATGTAAGCTTCTTGGTGCCTAACTTGTCATTTTGGTTGAAAATTCTTATTAAAATTCAAATATTGGTACAAAATTCATCTTCTTGATTAAAAATGATTTTTTTATTATTAAGATTTAATTTTTTTAAGCTAAAAATGTAACTTCCAATTTTAGTTAAAAATTGAAACTTTTTATAATAATTGAATCTTAGTTGAAAATTATACTATTTTGTTGAAAATTCACTTTGATTTTATTAAAAATTAAGTTTTTTTACTGAAAATTTATTTATTCTATTTTTAGTTGAAAATGTATCTGTTTTATCTTTTTGGTAAAAATTAATTTCTGTTCTTGAAAATTTAACTATTTTGTTAAAAATTCGTTTCCTTTTTAGTTGAAAATTTATTTGACTAATTGAAAATTCAAGTTGGGTTAAAATTTAATTTTTTTTTACTTGAAGATTTATCATTTTAGTTGAAAATTAACTTTAACTTTTCCATCCTGTGCGGAAAATTTATCTTTTTCGATATATATGTAATCTTTTTTCTATACAATGTTCTGTTTTGTAGAAAATATAGCAATTATATTTTTATGTTAAGAATTCGTTTCTTTGGTTGAAAAAAAATATTGAGTTAAATATTCGTTATTTTTTTATAGAAAATTCATCTGTTGTGTTGAAAATTCCACTACTTGGTCAAAAATTCATCTCTGAGATAAAAAATTAATTTAATTGGCTCCCAATTCCTTTCTTTTTAATTGAAAATTAAATTTTTAGCTGAATCCAAGTTTTCTTGAAAATTTATATTTTTAGTTGAAAACTAAATAATTTTTCTGAAAACTCGTTTTTTCTTTGTTTAAAATTTACATTTTTAACTACAAATTGAACTATTCTAGGTTTAGTTTGTAAATTTATATTTTTTAGTTGAAAATTTATATATTTTATTGAAACTGTATCTTTTTCGTAGAAAATTCACCTTTAGGATTTAAAATTTAATTATTTTGTTGAGAATTCATTCCTTTTGGTTGAAAATTGATTGTTTTAATTAAAAATTTAATTCTTTTATTTTCGGTTCATAAAATCATTTTTGGTTGGGCATTTATGTTTTTAACATTTCAACTATTCTAATTTTCGCTTTGTTGAAAATAAGTCTTTTTTGGTAGAAAATTATTCTTTTGGGTGGAAAATTCAACTATTTGTTTAAAATTAATATTTTTGGTAGAAGATTCCTCATTTTAGTTTAAAAAAATCCTTTCCCAGGCTCAAAAACTATGTACTTGATTTGAAAACTCAACTAAAAAGTGTTTAAAATGTATTGAGAAACAAAATTTATTTTTGCATTAATATTATTTATCTTTTAGGTGTATTGTTGGTTTTATACGTAGAAAAATTTAGAAATTGGAGTATTGTAGCAACCCTGAGCAAGGCACTGTTTAATGCGAATAGTATTTTTCCAATATTTTGACTTATTTTTTTATGTAAATTTAGCGCCCTTTTCAATTTGAAGCGATACATTTTTCCGGGAAATTAAAATAATGCAATTATAATTGATAGAGATAGAAAATACGATTTTTTTAAACCTAATTCAAAATGCTTATAAATGCTCATTAAATTCCCAAAGCTTAAACTAGGTGCAGTTTAGATTTCGCGACCATCTTCATTGTAATTTTGCGGCTCTGAGCTGTTAGTTTGGGATAATATCCGCCGTCGAGGCTTTTTTTCCCCCAAGGTGCTATGCTATTTTTGCACAGTAAACCGTAAGAGTCACCTTTTCATTTCCGTATAGGAAAATAAGGGTGGCACTTTATGGCTACTGAGCTAAAAAAGTATTATGTAATAGTTTGGTAGTTTTATATGAGTAAACTGCACCTGTTGAAATCTAGGATAGGCGCTATAAAACTTCTCAGAAATTAGCGTGAATACTCAAATACTCGACGACGCCTAGCCTTTGCGCTACTTACAATAAAATACACTGGAATCGCGTTTATATCCGCACTTTGAGAACGTAAGCATTCACTTAGATCCTCCCGGAAGGGGATCCCACCAATGCTGCACAGCGAAGGGGAAATGGCCGCGCTGCGCTCTGATTGGCTTGTTTGTCACGTGGTACTGCGAGGTGGTGGATGCTAAGGGGACATAAGTGAGAGTTATGCAGAGAGCCTAGATTTAAGGTTAATTTTTCATAGTGTATCTTTCCGTATAACAGTAACGTTATAAAGAATTTCTAAGTGCTCAAACGTATCTTACTTTTTTTATTTATATGGAAATCTGCATATTTTTTCCGCTAATTAAACAGTGACTTACTAACAGTTTTAGTGAATTGTTGACAGTGTTGGTGCGGAATAGTGAACATTATGTGACAATAAAGTTTTGAAGAAAAAAAATGGTAAACAACCATGATGAAGGTACAGCTCCAGCGACTTCAATGCAAGTTCAAATTAAACTGCCGGAATTCAATCCCGACGACCCCGAGTTGTGGTTTTTAGTCAAGTCGAAAGATTTTTTACGAGTGAGCGAATCACGGACGAATTAATAATGTTCGGCCGTGTCTGCACCGTGAAGTGGCACATTCATACTTTGCTCACCCGAGATAGAACTTTCATGATTTGATGCAGCGAGCGGAAACCTTTTAGTTTTTGCCAACTTCTAGCTTCATCTTGCTCAATTTCGCGAGCAAGGCAAGCTTTTTCACAAACTTTTAGGCAATATTCCAAAAATGTTTGGGAATTTTCCCTGTTCAAAGTTCGGTAAATTTGCTAAAGGTTTAGTTATTATTACGCAATATCATAGGAAATTTTCCCCATAAAATTTTGGGGAAATTAGCGTCAACGCAATTTTGGAAAAATTCCCTAAGAAAATTTTAACAGTATAGGACTTTAGATTTTAAAACATAAAATTCAAGGATTGTAAAAGAAAATTAATATTTCGATTTCCGAATATCGGGCAAGTTTCATATTGGACCAAAACTGCCCCTCTAAGAGCTCTCACACATGTAGGCTGTCAAATTTAATAGAAACCCAAAATAGTGTACCATTTTTGGACTTTGGATTAAAAAAATATTATCCAAGGGTTCTAAAAGAAAATAAAAAAAATATTTTCCGAATATCGGGCAACGGTCAAATTTCATCAAACCTGCCTCAGTATACACACGTATATTAACTTAGACGGTCAGTTTTAATATAAAATCAAAAAAGTTCGGAAATTAAATTTTTTTGAAACCCTGGGATAATATGTTCTTAAATCCGAATGCCATAAACGGTACCTTGATTTGTTTCTGTATTAAAATTGACAGTCGATCTGCGTGGGAGCGTTTACACGTGCACACTTCGTCAAATTTGACACGCTTCCATATTTAGATATACAAAAAAAAAGCGTTAAAATTTTATTCTTTTGGGAGAAAATTGAAATTCGTTTATAAAGTTTATTATACAAATAAAAAACATCGTTTTGCTTAAACTTCTGAAACTTTAACCCCATACTAAAATCCAGAAACGTGATCGCGCGTTCATGCACTACTAGTATATTTAATAGTTAATAAAAATTTAAAGAGAAACGTTCCACGAATAAAAGATTTTTGATGATAAAAAAATGGAAATTGCTTCTTTTGTTTTAAATTAAAAAAAGAAGAATAATGAAGGTTCTGTTGTGAGATAAATTAAGTCAATCAGATCGATTGAAATGTATCTTTCCCCTGAAAAAGATATATCTGTCTTAAATTCTTCCTCTCGAGGAAATTGACTTGAAGGCATTCATAATGAATTCATTCTTTCTCTGCTTTCTTTCTTTCTTTCCTGCTTTCTCCGGGGTATTGTTTATTCTCGTTAAGCCCTCTGTTTTTGTAGTCTCTTCGCAAGACGGAATATCGCATCGATCCTGAAAACCCCTTGGAATTACATATAAATGAAAGCATTCCATCTACGACTTATTTCCACCACTGCATTCATTCCTTCATTTCTTTCCTGTCTCTCTTTTTTTTCTTCCTATTATCCTCTATATTTTCTCTTTTGTTATAAAATTTTGTATATCTCCCCTCGACCGCATTTTTCACCATCCATGACAGAACTCATATTTCCCTTATAGTTTTCAGAAAATCGGAATTAATTAGTATATGGTATTGACATTGAGTATCGATAGTCCGTCCTCTTTTGGAAGAACACCCTTACTCAAAAAAATTATTCAAAGTAAATGCCATTGGTCTAGAAAAAAGGATTTTGAAGCCTATTAATACGTTCATTAAGTCATTCGAGTATCCCCCTCCAATACTTTCCCTCCCCTACTAACTCTAGATTCCCCTACTTTCCCTCCCGTTACTTCACATTTCGCTCCTCCCTCACAAACTTCCGCCTCTTCTTGTTTTATCAGCTTACACTCCCGTTTCCCTACTTCCCTTTCCCAGCCCACACATCTCCTCGCCTACTGACCCATATTTCTAATCATTTCCTCTACTTTCTCTAACTTACACTTACTTCTCCTACTTCCCATCTTCTCATTATCCCAAACTTCCCCTAGATCCCCCTTCCCATTGATTTCGGTTACTTCTACACTTTCCTTGTTTACCATACTTGCCCTTCCCTCATTTCTTCTCACTTTCTCATTCCCATCTCCTCACTTCGCAACCAGTCACTTCTCCCACCTACCATCCCCTTATTATACCTCACATTACCTAAGTCCCCTCCCCTCATTTTCAATCAGATTCCCTACTTTTACTTCCCTAATTTTTCATACTTCCCCTCCCCCTACGCCCCCAACTTTCCTTCTTCTAATTCCTCTCACATTTTCTCCCGTTTTTCTCCCTAAATCTCCTCCACTAATTTTTCCACAATATTACTACTTCTTCCCTTATGTTCCCTCACTTTTCCTACTTCTCTATTAATTTTCTCTCGCCCCCCCCCCCTACTTCCGCCTCCCTAATTTCCTTCGCATAACATACATTCCTCCAATTAATTTTCCCTCATTTTCCTTTCTTTTAAATAAAAAAAATTAATTTTAAATCCATGTCGATTCATTGAAGGGCAATAGTATCGATAACAAATTTATTATTTATTTTTAACCAAACAGTTGATTTTTATGCCAAAAAGACACGTTTATAGAAGACAGGTGAATTTTCAAACTGAAAAGTGAATTTTCGAGAATATCGTTCATTTTCAGCCAAGAGAGATGAGTTTTCAGCCAGTTTTTCTGAAAGAAGAGTTTTTTTCTTTTAATTTCTTTTTTTATACTTTGTTTATACCATTTAATAGGAATTTTCATTCCAAAAAGACGAATTTTCAAAAAAAGCTAATTTTTAGACAAAATAAGAATATTAACAAAATACTTGGATTCTCAACACTTAATTCACATTTCAGCAAAATACTTTAATTTTCGACTAAAAGAAAAATTTTCAACCAGTTGAATTAAAATAAAAAAGAGGAGTTTTTAACAAAAAAGTTGAATCTTCAACAAAGATGATGAATTTTCAACAAAGAACATTTATTTTCTACCCAAATGGACCAATTAAAAAAAACGATGATATGAATTTTCTACAAATTAGAGAAATTTTCATCCAAATCGGCGAATTTTCAAAAACAAAAAATATATGAATTTTCTACAAAGTAGTTGAAAGTAAGCAAATTATTTTTAACCAAAAAATGAATTTAAAAAAGCATTTTCATTTTTAAATAAATATTTTTTAATCAAATAGTTTATTTTTCTTACTATATAGTTTAATTTTCCACAAAAAAAAACTTTAACCAAATAGTTTTATTTTCCACAAAAAATTGAACTTTCAGCCGGAAAGTATGAATTTCCAAACAAAAATTAGTTTTCGACGAAATATTTAAATTTTCAACTAAAATTATGTATTTTAAATAAAAAAATTAGGTTTTAACAAAATAGTCCATTTTGAAATCAAGTAGTTGATTTTTCCACACGAAAAAAGGAATTTTCTGCGAAACAATTAAGTTTTCAGTCGACAAATATGAATTTTTAACCAAAAATTAATTTGTGAGTTAAATTTTCAAATAAAATTAAGAATCTGACATTGAACAAGTAATATTTTACAATGTAAAAAAATTAATTCTTAACAATCATTATTATTTCAACCCAAAAAGTTTTCAATTTGCAATCAAATTAAAATCAAATATTATATTTTTTGTTAAACATTTTTCTTTTTGGATTAAAAATTCAAATATTATTGTAGAAAATTGACTTCTTCGTTGAAAATTTATACTTTGGTTTTGAAGATTGTGCTGTTTGTTAAAGATTCATAATCTTAGTTCGAAATTTATCTCTTTCGTTGAAAATTTGTACCTTTTTTGTGCAAAATTAATTTTTTTTCTCATTTAACTAATTTAGTTGAAGATTTATCGTTTCAGTTTGAAATTTATCTCTTTGGTTGAAAGTTGAACTATTTTAAGGAAAACGCATTTTTTTATTTGAAAATTTAACTAATTGTGTAAATGTTGAACTACTTGGTTAAAAATTGTTTTTTTTTTTGTTTGAAGATTCATTATTTGGACAAATGTATTCCAAGAGAAAATTAAAAAAAGTTTTACAATATTTTAATTGGTTTACTAGAATTTTTAAAAAGATTTTAAAAAAATTTTAAACAAAATTGTGCAAAATTAAAAGATTTTAAAGAAGGTCGAGTAAGTTAAGCGATATTTAGCAATTCCGAAATAATTTAAAACTTGTAAAGATTTCCAAAAATGAACAAAAAATGTAGGTTGTTGAAGCTTTACAAGAAAAGAAGCTTTTTAATCAATTTCAAAGTTTTCAACAGAATAAAAAAAATTTCTTTAGTATCTTAGAAAAATTTTAAATTGAGAAGTTTTGAAAAGATTCAAAAATATTTTCAAAATTGTAACCTTAAAGATATTTAAAAAATTTAGGATTGTTAGGGTTTAGGCTTTTTAAGGTTTTTGTAAAGTTTTCAAGAGAATGAAAAGATTTTCTTTTGATTCATAGAAAATGTTTTAATAATTTTTTACGTTGGAAAGATTTCATACATTTTCAAACGTTTTTTCAATTTTTTTATGAATTTTTTATAATTTATTCCAAACTTCTACAAATTTTAAACATCTTGCAAATTTCCTTAAAATACAAAATCTTTAAAATTTTCTAGAATTTTTTCCGACGCATCAGAAATCTTCAAGTGTACCTTAAATCGAAAAATTGCACGCGCGCGCAAGTTGGGATTATTATCTCAATTAATCAAATATTGTCCACTTATTGTGAAATAATTTGAAAAATTAAAATTTTAAAAGATGAAAAATAAGAATTTTGAAAGTTTAAAAATTAATTAGTACATATTTTAATTATTATTAAAGGGCGGTATATATTTTTGATTTTGATTTCAGGCACCAATTTTATCTGCATTCCCGTTTGGAACTGGTGGAGGGCAGATTGAAGGTTTCCGATTGGGTATCCGTGGCCCGTTTGGTAGCTCTAATTGCTCAAGCCGATGGTGGTGATTGCGATGCCTTGCAACCACCTCATGCACATTATTCTCAGTGCTGCCATATACAACCGGCTGAGCCATACGAGCCAAAACCTCAGGACTTTTTACATCGAATAGTTCAACAGCACAAGGAGATCAAGGTAATGGTCATTCAATTTATTTTTTCAAAAAAAAAATCAACAACAGCAAAATAATAATAATTGCGTTTTTTTGTTTGTTGAAAAACTAGTATTTGTAGGTGTCGCAACCGCTTATAATATGTACACTTAACTCCCAATATAAGACCGGTTTCGGACATGGCTTTCCTTGGCCTTGTTCCTCAATTGTAGGAGTCCAAACGTAAACAGGCAGGGTCGCATTAATAATTTCTGTTGGAATTTGGACGCATGATGCAACCTTATGCAACTAACACGTTAAGCGTGTGGAGCTGTTTGTCGCGCTTGACTGAACACATCCTCTCTTTCGGCTCCGCGGCTCCTCTCATCACGAAGCTGCGGAGGCCATCGATTCTAGGAAGGGCATAAACCTGAAGTTTTTATATTGGGAGTTGAGTATAATTCCCATTGGCAAAATAGATGTTTTTGTGAATTTTATTCAGAATACTTAACATTTCTCTCTACAATTAACCGTACAATACGAATCAAATATTACTTTCTACTTACAAATAGATGTTTCAATAAATTAAAAAAAAAAAATTTATTATTGTTTTTACCAATTTGGTCTTAGAATAAAATTAGAAAGTCGCGGTTTTTCCGAATTTTTCAACTTATTTCTAACTTTTAATTAAAGCGAGAAAAAAATCAATTAAATTCAAAATAAACAAATTTTTAAGATATTTATTATTATTTATAATAATGTTCTATGAGAACAATGCTAGAAAATTAATTTCTGATTTTAAATTTTATCGATTACTTGTCAATTAATTTTTGGAAAAACGAGAAAAAATCTGCCTCGGCCCGGATTTGATCCAAGAATACTACTATTCACGAGTAGAGCGTTGAATCAATTGCGCTACCGAGGCGTTTTTCAAAAATAATTTAACTAGTAATCGGCTAAGTTTAACATCACAATCTAATTAATTAATTACCCTGGTCGAGAAAATAACATCAGTATTCTAATATAATGCAAGAAAGTTGCAACTTTTTCGACAATTTTCAAAATTTTGTCCACTTTTCACTTGGGTAAGGTAATAATTTATGCAATTTAGCAAAAATAATTATTTTAAGAAATTTTTAATGTTTATAACTATCTTATTCTATATTAAGATTAGATAGTTGCGTTTTTTAATGAATTTTTTATCTTTTTATGCAATTTTCACTTAGTAAGGTAATAACTAATGTAAGTAAACAAACGTAATTGTTTAACAATTTATCAATGTTTTTAACTATATTCACTTAGATAATTGCTAGAAATTCGGGATTTTTTCTAACAAAAATTTAACCGCTTTGCTTTGGCAAATGTTTGGTAGAATTTTTTTTTAAGACTTCAACTGTTTCGTTGAAAATTCGTATTTTTTGGTTGAATTCAACTATTTTTTATTTAAAGTTAAAATTTTCTTTTGTTGAAACATCAACTATTATATACTTCATTAAGGATTCAATTATTCTGTTGAATTTAGCTTTTTGTGATTAAAAGTTTTTTTCTTTTAATTTAAATATCAACTACTTAGTTAAAAGTTGAACTATTTTGTTAAAAATTTATTTTACTTTGGTCGAAGATTCACAATATTAGTTGAAAGTTCATTTGTTTTGTAACAAATTCTTCTTTTTGAGTAGAAAACAAAATTTTTTCTTCTTTTTTTTATTGAAACTTGTTAAAGATTAATTTTTTTGTTTAAAAATTCGTCTTATTAGTTAAATTCTGCTTTTTTTTCTTAATTAAAATTATAATCTTGTTTGGTTGAAATGTCAACTCCGTTGATTTTGTTCTATGGTCAGCTAAGTAGTTTAAAGTTGAACTAATTTATTAAAAAAATCTTTTTTTTGTTGTTAAAGGTAAATAACTTTGGTTGAAAGTTAATTATTTTGTTAAAACTTTCACTTTTTTGTTGAAAATTAATTTTTATCTAAAAATCTAAGTATTTCATGATTATTTGAACACTCAACTTTTTTAGTTGAAAGTTTAACTATTTGGTTCAAAATTCATCTAATTTGTTGAAAATGCGTCTTTTTGTAAAAAATGTATCTTCTTGGCTGAAAATTCACTTTTGTAGGTAGAAAATTTAACTATTTATCTAAAAATTTCACTATTTTGTGAAAATTCAACTGCTTTGTTGATAATTCATATTTTTTGTTTGAAAATTCAACTGTTTTTAAAAAAATTCACATTTGAGCGATACATTACATTCAAAAATGTAAAAGCATAATATTTTAATTATGTGAAATTTATCCATTTTAAGTTTAAATTATTCCAAACCTGCGCAAATTATAGTTAAGCAATTTTATTTTTAAAGCGTTAAACACTGAATAAGTTCAAAATTTGAGGCGATTAAAAAAATATTTTAGAATTCTGTCAATGTCTTTTTTTGCCAAGAACTTTTGTCACTTTTTAGTGAATGTGTAAATTTTTTCGAATCGATGAACTGCAATTCATTATGACATAACTATACTGAAGGATTCATTTATTTTAGCAAGCGGAATGTTCCGAGTTATGCCATATCCGGTTTCCAATCAAATTACACGGTTATCGGATCAAGTTGTTAATTCCATCAGCTTCTGCCTCAATAATCCTTAGATATTCCTCTTTCATTTTTAAATAATATTTAAACGAGTTTCCAGTTAAATATGAATTTTTAAACAATAAAATCCCTCCTAAAAGATCTTGTTTGGTTTCAATTTCAATATATTTTACTTATTTCATTCCGGATGCAAGCATCGATTTTTATTGCTAGTGTGAAATAAAAAGAAAAATAACTTTACGAAATAATTAACAGAGCTGTAACTAGCCTTTTTTGGGACCGGTGCAAATAAATCATTTTGCGCCTGACGGTGCGGTCTGAGAGACCGCACGGCCATTCGGACGCGCTTCGTACTCTGGAGTACACCCATCAAGCTCAGAGTTGTTTGTGTATGGTATCTTGCGGTTTGCATACCTTCAAACAAATTGAAACAGAAATATAAACTTTTTACGCTGCTGTGGACGTGCGGTCTTACGGACCGTGTATAAGCTTTCAATTGATATTACTCAGCAATACATGCAGCACCACACGTTGTTGACCTATCTCGGTGAAATCACAAATAAAACAAAATCTAATAATAACGGCTGGCTCGAGGAAATCCGTTGGGGGGAGGGGGTGCATAGATCAGAAGCACGGTGCTGTCTGTGAGGCCGCACATCGTTACTTCAGGGTGAAAAAACCGTAGAAATTCCTTGAAATCTGATGATTTCTATTGAAATCCGTTGGAAAATTAAATGCAAATTGAAAAGTTTAAAGATTTCTGAAAGATGAATTATTTTCATTTTAAGTCATTTGAAGTTAATAATTGTTCAGTAATTTTTATTTATAAATAAAAGTTTAGCACTTTCACTCATTAATTAGAATTTTTCTAATTGCAGATATTATTATTGTAATATTCAAAGCTTAAATTTAGCACTCAAATTTGAACGATTTACAAGGCTTTCTATTTCGAATAATTTAGACTAAAACTGTTTATTTGTGAAAATTTGAATAATAAATGCTCATTTTAAATGAAAAGTGAAATATTGCTAATTATTAAAATACAAGTCTTTTCAAATTGAATGGTTTAAAAGTTGAATATTTTTTATTGATATAATATTTGAATAGGATTTGAAATGGAATAAAAAAATTTTATTATGAATCTATTTATTTGAAATTATTTAAAAATTGAGACTAGTTTATAAAGTTTTAAGTACTGAGGCTTTTAGTTAAAAAATCTTAATTTTTTAACGTTAAAAATTGTAAATTGTTTAATTTTCCACATATTCAGAATCGTTCTGTAAAATCAATTATTCTTTAATTTTCAAAAATCGTACTCTAGTCCAATGTGATTTATTATGTAATAGGAAAAATTATTGGTAAAAGTGTAATTTTTTTTTAAATTGTAGTTTCTTGTCGGGTCATTGGTGATATATATTTATAACAAGGCCAGCAGAAAAACTTCTCTCTTCCTTTAAAGCTCCGGGATGTACATTTGTTTATTTGTTTTTCTTATAAAATATATTAATAGCATCAGTTTTTAAACGATAAAAGAAAGAATTTTCAAATTTCAGAGCTCTGATAATTGATAAGAATTATTTTTCAGGGCATGAAAACATCGACTGCTGAATATTGGTTGCTGAAAGAAGTTTCTAATTTAGATACGTTTGGTCAAGAAATGTTTCACAGTAAATTCGGATATAATGGAATTTCGATGATCGGCGTTGGACCTCACGGAATTACAGTTTATCGCAGTCAGGAAGAAGAGACCCAAAAGTGAGTATTTTGAATTTCATTTAGATACACAGAACGAGTAAATACTTTTGAGTATAGATTCGTCGAATTTTTATTCAATAAATATTTTAATTGTTGTCATTTTTTTAGTGCAGATAAGAAAGGTGTCTACATTGAAAAACTTGAAAACCTGTAATTCTCCTTCATTTTTTCATGCGGTCCTTTAATTTGATTTTTATTATTCTTTGCTTACAAAAAATCATATGATTGAAATGCGAAGATTTCTCAAAGTTTTCAAGAACATCAAATGATTTCGCAAAAATTTCGAACATTTTTTCAAATTTTTCAAAAGATTTCACAATGATTTCAAAGATTTCACAAATATTACAAAAATCTCACAATAATTTAAGGGATATCAAAAATTCAAAAGATGTCACAAAGACGTGTGCATGATATTCCAAAGATATCAGAAAGTTTCAAAATATTTTAGAAAATTTTAAATGATTTCGCAAAAATTTCAGAAACATTTGAAAAGGTATTAAAAGATTTTAAAATATATTACAATTATTTCAAATATTAAAAAATATATCGCAAAGATGCAAAAAGTGTTTAAAGGAATAAAGGTTTTTAAAGGATTTAAAAAGGTTTCAAAATATTTCAGAAAGATTTTTATGTTTTCAAAAAGTTTCAAAAGCCTTCAGAATATTTCAAATAATTTTGCAAAAATTTCAGAAAGATTTGATCGATTTTTAAAGGTTTTTCGAAAGATTTCACAAAGATTTCAAGGGTTTCAAAGCTTTGAAATATCTCAAAAAGATTTAAAGAATTTAAAAAATTCAAAAGATTTCAAAAGAGCGTTGTCAGTCAAACTTCAAAGATAGCATAAACTTTCAAAATATTTCAGAAGATTTGAAATGATTTCGCAAAACTTTCAGAACGATTTCAAGCAATGTCAAAAGATATTTAAAGATTTAAATAATTTCAAACGTTTTCAATCAATTTCTAAAAACTTCAAAACAGCGTGTACATCAAGTTTAAATATTTCCAAAAATTATAAACGTTTTTAAAATTTTTCAAACGATTTAAATAGATTTCACAGTGGTTTCAAGTATCTCTAAAGGGTTTTAACGATTTAAGAAAGATCTCAATGTTTTGAAAAGGTTTCAAAAGATTTTAGAAGATTTCAAATGATTTCGCAAAAAAGTTTCAAAAGCTTTTAGAAGATTTCAAATCATTTTTCAAAAATTTCAGAAAGATTTGATCGATTTTTAAAGGTTTTCAAAGTATTTCATAAAGATCTCAAGGGTTTAAAAAATTTGAAACATCTCAAAAAGATTTAAAGGCTTTAAAAAATTCAAAAGATTTCAAAAGAGCGTTGTGAGTCAGATTTCAAAGATAGCATAAAGTTTCCAAGTATTTCAGAAGATTTGAAATGATTTTTCAAAACTTTCAGAACGATTTCAAAAAATGTCAAAAGATTTTTAAAGTTTTCAAAAATTTCAAACGTTTTCAACCAATTTTTAAAAACATCACGACGGCGTGTGCATCAGATTTAAAACATTTCCAAACATTTTTAACGATTTCAAAAATTTTCAACCGATTTAAATAGATTTCACAGTGGTTTCAAGTATCTCTAAAGGGTTTTAACGATTTAAGAAAGATTTCAATGTTTTCAAAAGGTTTCAAAAGTTTTTAGAAGATTTCAAAAGAATTCGCAAAAATTTCTAAGATTTAAAACAAAATGTCCAAAGATTTCACAAGGATTTCACAAGGATTTCAAAGATTTCACAAACATTACAAAAATCTCACTGTAATTTAAAGGATTTCAAAAATTAAAAAGATTTCACAAAGCCGTGTGCATGATATTCTAAAAGAATAATAATAACTCAAAATATTTTAGAAAATTTCAAATGATTTCACAAAAATTGAAGAAACATTTGAAAAGGTATTAAAATATTTTAAAAGATTTTACAATGATTTAAAATATTACAAAATATATCGCAAAGATGCAAAAAGAATTTAAAGGAATAAAGGTTTTTAAAGGATTTAAAAAGGTTTCAAAATATTTCAGAAAGATTTTAATGTTTTCAAAAAGCGTCAAAAGCCTTTAGAAGATTAAAAATTTTGTTTTCCAAAATTTCAGAAAGATTTGATCGATTTTTAAAGGTTTTCAAAATATTTCATAAAGATCTCTAGGGTTTCAAAAATTTGAAACATCTCAAAAAGATTTTAAACGATTTTAAAATTATTCAAACGATTTAAAAAGAGCGTTGTAAGTCAGATTTCAAAAATAGCATAAACTTTAAAATATTTCCGAAGATTTGAAATGATTTCGCAAAACTTTCAGAACGATTTCAAGCAATGTCAAAAGATATTTAAAGATTTAAATAATTTCAAACGTTTTCAATCAATTTCTAAAAACTTCAAAACAGCGTGTACATCATGTTTAAACATTTCCAAAAACTATAAACGTTTTTAAAATTTTTCAAACGATTTAAATAGATTTCACAGTGGTTTCAAGTACCTCTAAAGGGTTTTAACGATTTAAGAAAGATTTCAATGTTTTGAAAAGGTTTCAAAAGACTTTAGAAGATTTCAAATGATTTCGCAAAAAAGTTTTAAAAGCTTCTAGAATATTTCAAATCATTTTTCAAAAATTTCAGAAAGATTTTATCGATTTTTAAAGGTTTTTAAAAGATTTCACAAAGACCTCAAGGGTTTAAAAAATTTGAAACATCTCAAAAAGATCTAAAGGATTTAAAAAATTCAAAAGATTTCAAAAGAGCGTTGTGAGTCAGATTTCAAAGATAGCATAAAGTTTCCAAATATTTCAGAAGATTTGAAATGATTTCGCAAAACTTTCAGAACGATTTCAAAAAATGTCAAAAGATTTTTAAAGATTTAAAAAATTTCAAACGTTTTCAACCAATTTTTAAAAACTTCACGACGGCATGTGCATCAGATTTAAAACATTTCCAAAAATTTTAAACGTTTTAAAAATTTTTTAAACGATTTAAATAGATTTCACAGTGGTTTCAAGTATCAAAAAAGATTTCGCAAAAATTCAAAACATTTCACAATGACTTAGTACTACAATTTCAAAGATTCTAAAGATTTTAAAGAATCTCTGAAGGGTTTTAACGATTTCAGAAAGATTATAATGTTTTTAAAAGGTTTCAAAAGATTTTAAAAGACTTCAAAAAATTTCGCCAAAATTTCTAAGATTTTACAAATTTTTCAAAAGATTTCACAAGGATTTCAAAGATTTCACAAAGATTACAAAAATCTCACAATAATTTTAGGGATATCAAAAATTCAAAATATTTCACAAAGACGTGTGCATGATATTCCAAAGATGTCAGAAAGTTTCAAAATATTTTAGAAAATTTCAAATGATTTCGCAACAATTTCAGAAACATTTGAAAAGGTATTAAAAGATTTTAAAAGATTGTACGATGATTCAAAATATTACAAAATATATCGCAAAGATGCAATAACAGTTTAAAGGAATAAAGGTTTTTAAAGGATTTAAGAAGGTTTCAAAATATTTCAGAAAGATTTTTATGTTTTCAAAAAGTTTCAAAAGCCTTCAGAAGATTTCAAATAATTTTGCAAAAATTTCAGAAAGATTTGATCGATTTTTAAAGGTTTTCAAAATATTTCATAAAGATCTCAAGGGTTTCAAAAATTTGAAACATCTCAAAAAGATTTAAAGGATTTTAATAATTCAAATTATTTCAAAAGAGCGTTGTACATCAGATTTCAAAGATAGCATAAAGTTTCCAAATATTTCAGAAGATTTGAAATGATTTCGCAAAATTTTTAGAACGATTTCAAAAAATATCAAAAGATTTGTAAAGATAAAGAAAATTTCAAACGTTTTCAACCAATTTCTAAAATATTTAAAACGGAGCGTACATCAAGTTTAAAACATTTCCAAAGATTTTAAACGATTTCATAATTTT
Organism: Druon quercuslanigerum; assembly: GCA_010014905.2. Taxonomy (NCBI): domain Eukaryota; kingdom Metazoa; phylum Arthropoda; class Insecta; order Hymenoptera; family Cynipidae; genus Druon; species Druon quercuslanigerum. Next base: position 28,395 of record JAAAKG020192547.1, read on the forward strand.
TCAAACGATTTAAAAAGATTTCACAATGGTTTCAAGTATTACAAAAAGTTTCGCAAAAATTCAAAACATTTCACAATGACTTAGTACTAAAATTTCAAAGATTCTAAAGATTTTAAATTGAAATCAAATTTTAAAGGTTCCAAAAATTTCGAACTATTTCAAAATGTTTCAAAGGATTTTAGAAGATTTCAAAATATTTCAAAATGTTTAAAAAGATTCCTAAAGATTTCAGAAAGATTGAAAAGATTTCCCAAAGGCGTGTGCATCAGATTTCAAAATGTTTCAAAATGTTTCAGACGATATCTAACGGTTTCAGAAATATATCAAAGATTTGAAAAAGTTTTAGAAGATTTTAAAAGATTTTAAATATTGCAAAAGATTTCTTAAATATTCAAAAGATTTTACGAAGATGTTCTACATCAGATTTCAAAGATTCTGAAGATTTTAAAATATTTCAAAATGTTTCAATAGATCTTTGAAGATTTCAGAATATTGCAAAAGGTTTTAAAATATCTTATACGATTTTAAAAGATATCAAGTTTTTTAAATATTTCCCAAAGATGTCCAAGATATCAAAAAGATTTCAAGGATTTCAAAGATTCAAATGATTTCACAAAAACGTTGTATATCAAATTTCAAAGATTTCAAAGATTTCACAAGATTCTGGAATTTTTAAAAAGATTTCAAAAATATGTGAATGACTTTAAAGGTTTTGAAAAGATTTCAAAAAATATTTCAGAAGGCTTCAATAGATTTCAAAAGATTTCAAGGACTTTAGAGATTTCACAGTGATTTCAAAAATTTAAAAAGATCTGAAAAAGAATTTAAAATGAATTACCTCAAATTTTTAGTGTCTTGCAAATTTTATTTTGATCCGTATTTTTTATTTTGAAGCATGTAATAAAATGCAAGAGTATAGAAATTGTGGACCAACAAAAAATACGCTGAAACCCTGGAAAAAACTTGATTTATTGTCCTCGAAAATCTGAAAAAGACAAAAATCCAAATTATAGAAATATTTTAATAAATAGAGTCAAAGAAATTATATTTTAAAACTCTGGTTCTACCACATCTGTGCTTTGATTATAAAATCATTTAAAATCAACAAGAAATCAATTTTTGATTACTAAAAAAAGCGAAATTGAAAACATGCAAATTGGAGAAGAACATTTTTTTCAATTTGATATATAGAAGTAGCAATGTTTGTTAGCTAAAAATGTGAATTTTTTATTTAAAATTCTGCATGAATGATTAAGAATCTATTAAATTCGAATTTCTTAAATATTAATTTACAATTATTTCATCCTTCTTTTCAGCATACCCTACACGGCTATACAAAGCGCAACTTCTCAGAGACGGATGTTTCATCTAGTCTATCTTTCTCTCGACGGCGAAGAAACTTCGTTAGATTTTAAGCTCGATTCGAGTCAATCAGCGAGTGGATTGTATAGAGCAATTACAGAAAAACACGCATTTTACAGCTGTGAGACCGTCAGAAGTGCCGTTACTGCACAATTTATCAGAGACTTAAAGGTAATACAATTTAACCATTGTTAAGTAATTAGAAACTGAAAAAATATATAGCCAACTATCTGTCTTTTTTGAGTGCCCAGAAAACGGCTATTTTTGAATGTTTTAAAAGTTACCCAAATTGAACCTCTTGATATGTAGAATTGAGATAAGAAACAAAATTTGCAATCTTATAACTGTCTTTTTTTTAATTCAGTATTTAAAAACAGTTAAATAAGAAAAATGAGGAAACTTTGATTATTCAGACCACTATTATGAAAGTTTTTCTTTGATTCGATTTTCTGCGGAAATAATTTAAATTGAAGATCTTGTCTTGCAGAATTGAGAAAAAAAATAAAATGTGTTATGTTACATTTTTATTATTTGATATTATTGATTAAAAAAAATAAAATAAGAAAATAGAGGGAAATTTCGTTATTGAGATCCATATCCTGGAAGCTTTTCTTTTAGTCCGATTTTTTACGAGAATGGCTCAAATGAAAGCTCTTTATATACACATTTGTAGAATTCAAATCAAAAATAAAATTTGTTGTCTTACATTTTTATTATTATTTTTTATATCAGTGGATACATGAAAAGAAAATTGAGGAAAATTTGGTTTCTTAGACCTTGCGCTGAAAGCTTTTTGTTTATTTAAGTTCAATTTATGAAATTTTGTTCGTTTCGTGGGATTTTGTGAAACTTTAAAATAAAATATGCTGGGATTTTCCTAGTAAAAAAAAATTTAACTATACCAAGTGACCGAAAAAAATCTTGAATTTCGAAATACACCAATAATACATTTTTTGCAGTTTAAATATTCTTATGGTGACTTAAAACTATTTTTATCTATCATTTAGCTAAAAAATACCAGCGCCAGTTTATTCAGGTCAATTTCGGTGCAATTCTGCTTTTTTAAACTATTTTTTGTCATTTTTAATTTCTGAAAATAAACTTGATGACAGGCAAAACTGTAGGAACGTGTTTTTTGTGTATTTCGAAATTCAAGATTTTTTTCATGTCACCCGACATAAAATTTTTCATTTTATTCTCCATGAAGAATATTCTTTTTATGTTGCAAAAGATATTCTGTGCATATTTATCCAGGGGAAAATGCTTAAGGCCATTTGAAAAATCTGAAAAAAATTTGTAATAAAATAAAATTTATTGCAAAATTTTTTTCCGAGAGAAAAAAATCAAGGGGTCGCGTTTACAAAATTCAGAGTCAGGGAAAACCTGGAAATCAGGGAAAAAGTCTGGGAATTTTATTGGTCAGGGAAAAATTTTGCATCTTGCCAAAGTCAGGGACTTTCTATAAAATGCCCTTTTAATAACTGTCAAGGATAATAAATTTTATATTTAAAAATTTTTATTTTTAATTGCTTTATTTCACGTATAAGCAATCCTCTGTAATAATTTTTATGAGATTATATGTTAAATGGTCAGGGAAAATGAAAAATTGGTCAGGAAAAAATTGCGAAATTATCAAAATGAAGTTTTGCTACCGTCCTGATATAATATTCTTGTCAATAATCAATTTGCCTTGTAGTTCTATTTATATTTTTTGCAGCTGTTTCTTTTTAAGGATTGTATTTTTAGTTAAAAATGTTCTTATTTCGTTAAAAAGCCATCCCTTTTTGTTTATAAATCAACCGCTTTGTTAAGAAAATTGATCTTTTTTAGTGGAAAATTTGTTTTTGATAGAAAACTAATCTTGTTGTTTGCAAATATAAACTTTTTTGTTTAAGAATGTACCTTATTGGTAGAAAATGAACTTTTTGTTTAAAATTCATATTTTCGGGGTGAAAATTGGACTTTTTTCAAAATTTCTTCCTTTAACTTGAAATTTCAACAATTTAGATGAACCTTTTTGCTTTCTTGACCGTAATTTTTTTATTTCTTTAAAATTCGTCTTTTGCTTGGGAAATACAAAATTTTTAATAGAAAATTCATCTCATTTTGTTGAAAATTGAGCTTTTCAGTTTTGGTTCAAATTTATTTAAATGAAAATTCCACTGTTTGTTTGAAAACTTATGTATTTTGTTGAAAATTCATCTTTTTGTTAGAAAATTATCTTCTTGGATGAAATTTCGTCCTTTCGATGTTAAAATTTATCTCTGGTTGAAAAAAAACTATTGTATTTTTTATGAGATTTTATATTTTTCGGTTGAAAAATCAACTATTTCGTTTAAAATGCAACTGTTTTTTTTATTTCTCATTTTGGATTGAATGTAATCTTTTTTCGATGTAATAATTAAATAAGTTTAAAATTTCATATCTTAATCTGAGATTGTTTTATTCAGCTTATAAAATATTCCGTATTAAAAATGTGAAATGATTAAAATGTTGATATTCGAATATTACTGTTCAGGGAATATGAAAAATTGGTAGGGTAAAAATGAGTGAATTTGGACAAAAGAATTTTTCGGCCACCTTGATGTAGTTTTATATACATATTAAAATTTAATTTCTTCTAGCCAATTTTGATATAAAAATTACCTGGCTTTATAAGTTTGTAAAAAAGAAATTTCATTGCCAGAAACGTCTATTATTAACTATAATATTTAGCTATAATATTAGCTATAAATCTAGGAAATAAATTAAAGACATTATAAGACTTTAGTCTCCTTTATTATTTAGTTTTTGTAAAATACCTAGTCATAAAAACACTCTTAAAAATGATAAATAATAATAAAATTTTCTCATTTTGACTGCAATAAAATATATTTTATTTTTTTAAAGACACAAATTGTATTATTTTATCTATTAATATTACGCAAAATTTTAAGGAAATGCTGAAAATTCCCGACAGAAAATTTCCGAATTATAAAATATCCAAACTAAAAATTTCCCGAATTTTAACATTTAAAATTTTGTATAAATATTATTTATTTATTAATAAACAATAATCAAATATTTTTATCAGAAAAAATTCTAGTTAATCTTTAAAGTTTCTAAAATTATTCTTTGAATTTAAAATAAGAATAGTTGAAAAAAATATAATCCTGGATTAAAATTTGTTCAATTATTGTTTTTTTGGAATTCAAACAATAATTTTAGAAGCTTTAAAATTGATAATATTTTTTTTATAAAAATATATGATTATTGTATTTTTAATAAATAAATAATATTTATTTTAAACAAAATAATTGTTCAAATTCAGGAGTTTTCAAATTCGGAAATCTTGTAAACTGTCGGAAATTTTTCAATTCGGGAATTTTATTATTCGATAATATTGAAATTCGACAATTTTATTATTGGGGATTTTTAATTCGTCTGGCCGTCGGGAAATAACAGTGAATTTATTTTTTGCCCTGGAATTTTACAAGTTTTTAGAAAAAAATCTTTTCACGCTTGATTTCAACAGTTTTTAAATATTCAGTTGAATTTTTTATTTTTATCTTTTTTAATTATGATATCATTCAGTTTGCAAATGCGAAATTCGACATTTCACTTATAAATTTTACATTTTGAAGAATTTCAAAAAGTAGTTGTAAAGACTTACAAAAATAACAAATTAGTAGCCTTTGAAATCTATTATTTTTTTATAAAAAAAACCTTTTTAGTTCGGAAATTGAAACATAATCCAGACTGCTTTCAAAATCAAGTTTTGAAATTAAAAAAATTAGATAAATTTAAAAAATGCCTAAATATATCACTGCTGCCGCAGGAAATGATTTATTCACAGTATTTTTTTAGATGACCTTGGAATATGTTAAAAGTCACGCAACAATTTATCTTATAAAAAGTAAAAAATGTATCAAAATATTGATAAATTTCTATTTTAGGGTAATTTATCTTGCTAAAATTTTTCACATTTAAAATTTGTTAATGGCACTGATATAATTAATTTTCAGCAATTTAAATTTAACGAATTATAACATTCTTGGCATTTGAAATTTACAACCAGAATTAATTAGCATTTTTAAAAATAATGAACTCTTTTGAGACTTTCACACATGGAGTTATTTCAGTTAACTTGTAGATTGGTTGAAAGTATTCAATTCTTTGGTACTTTTTCTTTAATTTATTTTTCCAATAAAATTTTACCATTTTTCAGGGAACCATCATATCAATATTCAATGAGGATTCGACCCTGGGAAAGAAATACGTGTTCGACATTCGTAGAACCTGCAGGGAAGTTTACGACAATGCACGACGCGCGCTTTATTGCGAAACTGCAAACATAGCTTTACCAGATGAAAATGAAATTTTGGAGAGAAATGATTGCAAGGACTGCGAAAATCCAAAATGCAAGGTACATATTTTTATTTTATTAAAATTACATTCGACGGATTCAATTTCACATTGGCTGTGGTTTATAAAAAAGTAATGGTCGTCTAAATCGATTAGTTTAGCAGTTTGTTGTCATATAAAAATAACTTTTAATATTTTATAAATGACCAGAGTGATGGTTTCATAGACAAATTAAAAATTGATTCTTTAAAAAATGCCACCTTCGTTTCTGTAATTCTATCATTTTAAAAAAAACTGAAATCAGTTTTAAAAAATCAATGAAAAAAAGAAATGTAACCTATTTAAAAAAATATGCTTTTAATTTTCTTAAATAAGTTACCGTAATTTTATTAATTTTAAAAATATTTAAATTTTCTTGATATTATTGAAACTGATATATACTTTTAAATAAAAATGGGATTAATTTGTTAATATTTGCTTTTTTTAAAAAAATAGTGCCGTATTAAAAATTGCAGCAAGCATATAATATTTCAATAAATTTCATTCAGAATAGATAAAAAAAATTTTAATTCTTAGAAAAGAAGAAAAATCATTTAAAAAAAAAGAAGAATATAACGATCAAATTTGGGCAAAACAATCTTAAATGTGTCCACAAAAATTGAAAACACCAAAATAATAATAGAACCAAAAAAGGCAACCACCCAATTCTTTTCCTTCTTTTTTCTCTCGGCCTCTTTGAATCCCAGTCAAGAAACCTTTACACAATATTTACAAACTTTGATTAATAATTTATAAGGATTTATAATAATTTATGATAAGTATTAGTTTTAAAATTATTTATTAATATTTTGTTTCTATGTTAATCTTTTCTGTTTCCAAAAATATTGAATCTTCGAAAATGTTAATTTTATAATGATGAAATTTATTTTAAACTATCTTAAGACCTCTATTCATAAGGTGGACGCAGCTCAAGGAAAAAATGAGTTCATATTATTTAACGTTTTTCTTAATTTAATAGAGAATTAAAAACTTTACAGTTTAATTTAAAATTTTGCAATGGGAAAGTGTTAAAAGCTTTCATTTTATACTTATAAATTATTGATCGTTTGAATTACAAATTTCTGAATTACAAATTTTATAAGTTTTAATTCGAAAAGTTTATAATTCAGAAGAAATGCGTTTTGAGCACTTTAATTTGCACTTTAGTTCTGATTAAGTAAAATGAAAAGAATTAGAGTTTAAGAGTACAAAGTTTTTAATTTTAATGACCGCAAAAAGTTGCTGCGAATCGGGAATATCCGGGAAATTTTTTCTCTTAAAACACCCACCCTGTCGCGGTCGCTGACCAGGGTGTCCAGCGACTTAAAAATCTTGAAATCCTGGAATTCTCCCTTATTTTTTTGAAGTTTTCCAAACCTGGAAATCTCCTTGAAATTTTCACGTGAATAAACCACAGATTTCAAAACTTTAGAAAATAATTCTAAAGATTTAACAATACTGAAAAATATTTCAAGGCTTAGAATATTTAACAGGATTTTGAACAATTCAAAAAGAGTTTATGGATTTCCAAGACCTAAAAAGAATTTCAAGGATTTGAAAAAGGCGTGTAGAAAAGATTCAAGAATTCACAAATATTTCAAATTTTTCATAAAGATTTTAAAGCTTTCAAAAGATTTAAAGTATTTCAAGTATTTTAAAGAATAAATAAGGATTTCAAAAAGTTTCATAAAGATTTCAAAAGATTCCAAAAACTTTCACAAAGATTTTACAAAGATGTAAAATATTTTCAAGATTTCAAATGAATAAAAAGAAATTTCACAAATATTTCAAAGATTTCATAAAAATTTGGTAAGGATTTCAAAATAATAGAAGAATTTTTAATATTTTCGAAAGGGTAGAGTACACGAGATTTCAAATATTTCATACAATTTCAAATATTTTAAATGATTTTAAGTTTGATCAGAATTAAAAATATTTCACAAAGATTGCGAACATTTCCAAGATTTGAATCGATTTCAAATTTTTGTAGAAGACTTCAAAAGATTTAATAAAGATTTAAAATATTTTAATGATCTTAAATGAATGCAAAAGATTTCAGAAAAATGTCACAAATATTTCAAAGATTCAAAGTTTCAATAAATATAAACAGATTTCAAAAGATTTTAATGCTTTCGAACTAACATAAAGGTTTTCAAAAACGAATATTAAAGAAAGATTTAATAAATATTATAAAGATTTCATTTTTTAGCAAATTTCAAAAGATTTCACAGAGATTTCAAATATTGCAGTGATTTCAAAGAAATAGAAAAGATTTCAGAAGTATTTCAAACAAACCTGATTTGCATTCAAATCATATTATATAAAAAAAATTTCTAAAGGTTTAAATCAAAGGTTTAAAATTCAATTCAATCAAAATCAAAGGTTTAAAATTTTTTTAAAGTTTCAATAAATTTCAAAGATTTCATAAAGATTTTTAAATATATTATAAGATTTCACTAAGATTTAAAATATATCGAAGAATTCAAGGTTTCAAGGATTTCAAAGATTTTGCAACAAATTTTAAATACTTCAAAAGATTTCAGCCCATTTACAAAGATTTCCAAAATATCACGGATTTTAAAGACTTTAGAAAGATAATTTGTTTATTAAGGATTCTGCTTTCTTTAGAAATTGTTGGGCAATAAAAAATTTAATGTTTCACCTTTTACATGGAAAAAAACGGATATTTGATTTTTTATGTCAAAAAGGAAACCTGGAAAAACTTGGTTTCTTGACCCGGAAAACCTGGAAAAGATCTTGAATCTGGAGAATCTTTCTAGCAATCACTCTAAGCGAAGAGCTTCACAAAGTCACCCTTTGACTTTGACCTTTTGACACTTCTTTTTTGATGACTGATTAAATTCTCTTAATTTTATTTGTGCCAGATCTAAAAAAATTTCTCTTTAAAGGGTTGATTGCTCTCAAAATTCTAAAAAGAAATTAGCCTAGGGTGAAGCCAAATTGTCTATTTTTTAAGTAGATATTTCAAACATAGTGTAAATTTTAATGTTTTCTTAAATTTTCAATAACTTCCGAAATAATGAACATTTTTCAATTTTCTTGGGCTCATTTTAAAGCTATTTTTCACCTAACCACAACTATAAATCATAAAATTTTTTTACCGAATTGCAAGAACTTGAAGTTGTAACCAAAAAGTTAAAAAAGTTGCAATCTTTTTTTTTTTGGTAACAAAAAAATTTTTGTAGAATATATGAAACATATAAACATGAAATATTTATGAAATTTTCTCAATGTATGTATTTATTTGATTTTTTTATTGATTTGTATACAGATAAGGTGATTTCAAAATTTTCCAACTTTTTTGTTACAACTTACATCACAAGCTGATGTGATACAGTGAAAAAATAGCTTCAGAATGATCCTAAGAATATTGAAAAGTGTTGATTATTCGGATACATTTTGATACATTCTGAACCAGCCGGAAAAATATTCTTTTCAGAGTTTATAAGAATCTTTCTGAAATCTGCATCCAAATGTTTCAGTTTCTTTCCAAAAATGTTGTCCAATTATAATTCTATCAGATCTTATCAGAAGTGTTCCATTTATTTTTATTGGATGTTATCAGAAATTATTAATGATTAATAATAATAATTATTAATATTAGTAATAATATATATTATTTTGTTTTTTTAAATTATTGTTATTAAACCTTAATAATAATGATTTAAACAAAACAAACGAATTGTTTAAACAGGGTGGACAAAATAATTTTGAAAAAATGAATTAATTAATAACATTTTTAAATTTCGAAATTTATTCAGTGAATAATTTCTTACTTTCTAAACCTCCAATATATTTTTATTTTAAAAGTTAATTTACAATTAAATAATAATTTCATATCAAATATTTATATAGGAATATCGCATAATTTAAAGTTAATTTTTCTGATAAAATCTGATAGGAACTGGCAAAAATGTGCGTGGGACTGTTTTGAAAAAAATGGAAAGATACCGCTGGGACACTTTCTGATAGATTCTGAAACATTCTGAAAGAAAATGGTGTTATAGTTTTGGGTGCAGATTTCGGAAAGAGTCTGAAAAATTTGGAAAGTTTCGGAAAGAAAGTTCTGTCAGAAGTTTCTACTGTACCAACATTTTCTTTCCGAATCTTTCAGAATTTATCAGAGTGTCCTAACGGTATCTTTCCGTTTTTTCCAATCTTTTGAGAAACTGTCCCGCGCGCATTTTTGTCAGTTTCTATCAGATTTTATCAGAAAGCTAAATTATGTTAGTGAAAAAATGTTGGATAAAAGGAATTATTTTTGAACCCTTGTTAAAACAATTATTTTGTTTCTTCCAATTATTCTTGATTTTTTAATGATAATAATTTTCAAAAACAAAATAATATATATTATTATTAATAATTAATAATTTCCGATAATATCTGATAAAAATAAATGGGACATTTCTGGTCAAATCTGATAGAATACTAGTGGGACACTTCTGATAAGATTTGATAAAATTATATTGTGACAAATTATTCGGAAAGAAACTGAAAAATTCGGAAGCAGATTTCGGAAAGATTCTGATAAAATCTGACAAGAATATTTTTCCGTCTGTTTCGGAATCTATCAGGAATTTCCTTTCAGAATCTTTCCGATTTTTTGGACAGAGAAATTTTCTTCATTTAATAAGTTATTTTTTTTGTCAGGAATCGCGCGAGTGTCTGGCGAGGCTTTTAGATGCGATGCTTTGTCGCATCTGCATGGACCGGAGTTTAGACACGGCATTATTTCCTTGCGGACACGCAGTGGCCTGTTTGGATTGCGCGAGGCGCTGCGAACGATGCCCTCTTTGTCGAGCCGACATCGATCACTGCCGGACAATTTATCTTCCTCTGGAGTTGACAAACGTCGACAAACACAGTTCAAAATTTCCATCAGAAAGCAGCGAACCGCCATTCGTTCCAAAGCCCTTGACGGAAGTCATCGACGAGAGGATCCTCACCAACGAGATCAGCGTCAACAACACGATTATTTGAGAGCGGCAGACCGGGCGAAAGTACAGCGCCGTCGAGAGAATTGTCAGGATTTTTACTTGCCGAATCGAAAAGGCTTATTAGAAAGAATTTCAGTTTTACCTTTCAATCCCCTTTGGTAATTATTCTTAATTTTTCGATTCTACTTTACTTAACGCGTTTGAAACCGGCGACTTTGAAACGCAATGTAAATAAGATTTAAGTTATTGAGTCCAGTTTAAAAAATAAACATGTCAAATTGGTTCGCTTTTCTTCTAGTGATACGAACGAAAAGATTCAATCTTTTTGAAATTGTTTTTAGATTAAAATTAAAATTATTCTAGCCCTTTTTATGTTATTCAACGCAAAAAGGGGCGATTCACGACTCGTCCTCAAACAGTCTGACCCTTGTGCACCCTTGTGGTGACGACCACATTATTCACGAACGATAAATTATATTTTTGAACTCCCTAATCCGAAATATGCGCAGAAAATAAATAAAATACGTAGTCTTTTTTGGGTACGTGGTCCAAATCATTTCTTACGTAAGATATTTTTACGTCTGTAAATTACTAATAAACAAAAGTTTAACAACATTGTAGACAGATTAAATATTTAGTTGAAAAAACAAATACTTTGTTGAAAATTCACTTTTTTAGTTGACGCTTCATCATTTTTGCTAAAAATTTTATTTGTTTGGTTGCAAAATTTATGTACTTTGTTGAAAATACAACTTTTTTTGGAGAAATTTATTCTTTTTAGATCATAATGCAAAGGTTTCATTGTTAACTAATCGGTTTGAGTTAAGGATTAAACTGTTTTTTACATGAATATTTATTGTGAAATCAACTATTATAAATTTAAAATTCTAATATTTTTTTTAGTTAAAAATTAATTCTTTTAACTGGGAATTTAACTATTGCATTTGTTTTTAGAAAATGTATCTTTTTAAATGAAATTTCAAGTATTTGGCCAGAAATTTATTCGTTTTCTTTAAAATTCGTCTATTTTGGTAGAAAATTCATATTTTTAGGTGGAAAATTCAACTTTTTTCTGAAAATTTGTTGTTTTTTTTTTGTTTTGTTAAAAATGAATATTTTTTTGCTGAAAATTTAATAATTCGGATGAAAATGTAACTGGTTAAGAGTTAACTTTTTTGTTGAAAAATCAAATGTTTTGTAGAAAACTAATCATGTTAACTAGAAAATCCGACAATTTCGTAAAAAAAACTATTTGGTTAAAAATATATGTACTTTATTAAAAATTCATCTATTTCGGTAGAAATTTATTCTGTTTTATAAAAATGCAACGGTTAGGTTAAATACTAATCTGTTTTAGTTGATAATTACACTGTTTTCTTTATATTGTGTAACTTTTATTGAAATCAACTATTATAAATAAAAAATGTAAATCTTTTTTTTAGTTGAGAATCAATTATTTCAACTGTAAATTTATCTGTTCCATTTTTGTCGAAAAATGTATCTTTTTTTAATTGAAAGTTTAAGTAATTGTCCGGAAATTTATTTGTTTTTTTTAAATTCGTCAATGTGGTAGAAAATTCATAATTTTAGGTCGAAAATTCAACTGCTTTTTTGAAAATTCATTGTTTTTTTTGTTGTTAAAAATTCATATTTTTTACTGCAAATTTAATAATTTGGATGGAAATTTAACTGGTTAAGAGTTATTTTTTCTGTTAAAAAATCAACTATTTTGTAGAAAACTAATCATGTTAACTGGAAAATTCGACAATGTAGTGAAAAAAACTATTTTTTTAAAAATACATGTATTTTGTTAAAAATTCGTCTATTTTGGTAGAAAATTCATATTGGTAAGCCTAAAATACAACTGCTATTTTGAAAAAAATTTTGGTTAAAAATTAATATTTTTTTACTGAAAATTCAATAATTTGGATGAAAATTTAACTGGTTGAGAGTTCACTTTTCTGTTGAAAAATCAAGTATTTTGTGTAAAACTATTGTTGTTGGCTGGAAAATTCAACAGTTTAGTAGAAAACTTGATTATTTGGTAGAAAATTCAACCATTTTGTAGAAAATTTATTTTGTTGTTGTTAAAAAGTAATTTAGTTCAATAAAAAATTGACTAATGCATTTCTGGTTATAAATTGATCTTCTGTAGTTTAAAAATTCAACTATTTGATTTAAAATCTATGTAATGCTTCAAAATTCAACTATTTGGTCTAAAACTCCATTTTTTTAATTCTATTGTTTCGTCCAAAAAATCGCTTGTCTATATAAGATATTATTATTTTTCAATATAAATTTAAGTATTCCATTTTTGCCTAAAAAGTGATCTTTTATAGACTAAAATTCGAACTAAAAATATTTATGCATTTTGGTAGAAAATTTAACTGTTTTGTAGAAAATGGATTTCTTTCGTTAAAAATTAATTTCGTTTGATAAAAATTTAACTATTTCATTTTTGGTTATAAATTGATATCCCGTAGCTTAAAAATTAATCTATGTAGTTGAAAATTTTTTGTGATGTTTTGAAAATTCACTTTTTCTTGCAGATATTGATTCTTCTTGGTTGAAAATTCAAATATTCGGTTATAAATTTTTGACTATTCTTGAAAATTGATATTTTCGGGTTGAAAATTCAACTCTTTCGTAAAAAAATATTTTTGTTGGCTGCAAAAATGAAACAATTTAGTAGAATACGTTACTAGAAAAATTTGGTAGAAAATTCAACTGTTTTGTAAAAAATTACTTTTTTGTAATAAAAATGTAACTATTGCATTTTTTGTTAAAATTCACATCTTTTTTAGTTTAAAAATCTAACAATTTGGTTTAAAATCTATGTCATGTATTTAAAATTCAATTTTTTGTAGAAAATGAATTTTCTTGATTGAAAATTTAACTATTCAGTTAAAAATTTATGAATTTCGTTGAAAATTCGTCTTTTTTAGTAGACAATCTCTTAGTAGAATATTCAACTTTTTTGGTCCAGTTCAATCTTCTTACATACTTTTTGAAAACCCCTAAATAAATTCACAAAAAAAATTACTTAAGGCAGGGGGGATCCCTGAAGTAGTTCTTTCACACAAAAAATGTTATATTTCTACAAAATGATAGGTTTTCACGTCCACTTCAAAAACGGCTATTGTCCATTATTTTCTTTTAAATTTCATTGTAGAGTGATAAACAAAAAAGCTAAAGTTGATTCAATCAACTCTAAATAAACTACTATTTCCTATATTTAAAATATAGGTTTTCCCATAGATTTTCACCATGGGGAAACGCAAGGGCCAGACCGAGCGTGATAATTACGAGAGCGAGTGTCTTGAAATTAAAATTAAATTTAAAAAAAAATAGGGACAGACAAAAGTGCTATTAGCAGCGGAAAAGGTTCAGAGAACAATGCTGCCACGATCTTCGATTATTCTTCGCGAATATCAGTAACGAAAGCAGGAGAAAAAGAGAAAAATTGCAAACTGTTTGTGTGTGACTTTTAAGAGTGATAAATGGACCAATGTTTTTTTATGACTCGATTAATCCGGATTTTCTTTCGCAGATGGCTATCCACCGCCCTTTTTTTCTCTTTTTTTCAAAAAAATTTTATCAGATGATGCGCTAAAGTTCAGGGGTCGGCACTTTTATCTCGAGGAAGTGACCCTTTTGGTAGAAGTAGTCCAAGATTACTCACGATCACCCAGTTATTCATTTATCAGAAATATTTCACTGGATAATCAAGAAATGAATAATCAAAATGTATCGAACCCATATTATTGAATGAATTATTGAATGGAATTTTCAACAAAAAAAACGTTTGGTCTACTCCTTATATTTTCACGAAACAATCATGAGTAACCAACCAATAATATTACCGTAATATGTGTTGATATGTACAAAGGAACTAAGAAGATAACCCCGAGAAGAGTTAAAAGTCATCAGTTCACGAAATGTCATCCGATATTTAGATGACTCGGAGCATTTACCGTGGTTTTAGGAAGACAAGGGCGGATCCAGAAAAATTTTCGGATAGGGCGATTGTCAATTTTTCTCCCACGAATTTTGTAAATGAACGTTTTTGTCGAAAATTCAACTTTTATTGCAAAAAAACGCCTTTATGACTTCAAAATTCAACTATTTGGTCTAAAATTAAAACGTTTTTTTTTTAAATTGTACTGTTCCGTAAAAACTCACGTTTCTATAGAAAAAGTTATTATTTTTTAATTTAAATTTTAAAAATTATGGTAGAAAGTCAATTTTATGGTTAAAAATGAAACTGTTTGATTGATAATCAATCAGTTTTGGTTTATTTAAAATGAAACTATTCATTTTGTTAACTTTTTTTAGGTTGAAAATTCAATTCCTTAGTTGAAAGTGAAACTAATTTCTTAATAATTAATTTTTTAATGAAGATTGATCGATCTTGTAGAAAATTCAACTTTTATTCTAAAAAAAAACGTCATTATGGCTTCAAAATGCAACTATTTGGTCCAAAATTCGAGTTTTCTTCAAAATTTTACTGTTTCATAAAAAAATCGCTTTTCTACATTAAAAATTATTATTTTTCAATAAAAATTTAACTTCCATTTTTGTTTTAAAAGACAAAAAAATCCAACTATTAGGTTGGAAATTCGTGCTTTGGTGAAAAATAACTCTTCTTGGTCGAAAATTCAACTCCTTGGTTGAAAGTAAAAATACTTTCTTAAAAATTCATTTTTTGAGTGCAAGATACATGATTATAGTTAAAAGTTCATCTGTTTGGTTGAAAATTAACTTTTTTGTCGAAAATTCAACTTTTATTGCAAAATAGTGTCTTTATGGCTTTAAAATTTAACTGTATTTGGTCTAAAATTTAATTTTTTCTCAAAATTGTAGCATTTACTAAAAAAAATCGCCTTTCCACTTCAACTATTTGGACGTAAAAGAATTTTTTCGATGCAAATTTCATAGTTTTAGTTTGGCAATTCCACTGTTTTGTATAGAAAATTCGTCTTTTTCTCTTCGATATTCAACAATTTGATAGAAAATTCAACTATATAATAGGAAATTCAACTGCTTTGTAAAAGATTAATTTTTTTTTGAAAATTTTTTATTAGAAAATTAATCTTCTTGGTTGAAAATGCAACTTTCGCCTTTTATTAAAAATTTATTCGTTTTATTACAATTTTTGGGTCAAAATTTTATTTTATCATCTTAGAATCCAACTTTTTGATTTAAAATTAACCTTTTGGTTGAAACTTTATATGTTCGGGTAAAAAAATTAATTGTCTAATTAATTGTATAATAAAATTTTTTTAAATGAAAAATGATTTTTATTTTTGATTAAAAATGTATCCTTTTTAGTTATAAAATTCAACTGTTTGGTTGAAAATGTATAAAAGTAGAACTAATTTTTTTTTAATTAATTTTTTTATTTGAAGATTCATTGTTCTAGTTGAAAATTCAATATTTGGACGTAAATTAACATTTTTGGTGCAAATTTATATTTTCGAATCGAAAATTCAGCATTTTTGTTTTACTTTTTTGTTGAAAATTTGTATTTTTGATTGACAATTCAACTTCTTTGGTAGAATCATGAACTTTTTGGGTAAAAATTAAACTGTTTTTTTGTAAATTTCTTTTTTATTATTTATTTGATCTAAAAAAGTCGATTTTATATTTTTGGTTGGAAATTTTACCTTAATAAGTTGAAAGTTGATATATTTCGTAGAAAATTCAAATATTTTGTTAAAAATTCGTCTTTATTAATTGAATTAAACTAGTTTGAAATCCTTTTTTATATTGAAAACAGCACTATCAGGTTGTAAATACCTTGTTTTTGGATAAACATTTTTTGTCTGAAAATTTAACAATTTTATTGAAAATAAACTTTTTTCTTGAAATTTCGTATTTTTAGCTTGAAAATTTAACTGTTTTGTACAGAAAAGTCATAGAAATTCATAGAAAATTAACCATCTCAGTTAAAAATTTAACTTGAAAATCCAACTCCTTAGTTTAAATCGGAACTACTTTATCAAATTTTTTTGTGTGAAAATCCATCGGTCTTGTTGAAAATTTAACTAGTTGGACGTAAAGGACCGTTTTTGATACAAATTTATATTTTTGAATTGAAAATGCAGCATTTTGTTTTTAATTTTTTTGTTAAAAATTTGTATCTTTGATTCAACTAGGTGGTAGAAAATTTAACTGTTTTGTAGAAGATTCATTTTTTATTGAAAATCCATTCTCTAATTAAAAATTTAACTTACAAAATTTATTCAGTTTGTGAAAAATTTGTCATTTTTGGTAGAAAATTACCTTTCTTGGTTGAAAATTCAACTTTCAACTTTATTTAAAAATGTATTGATTCTATTGATATTTTTTTGTGGTGAAAATGTAATTATTTTAACTTAGAATTCCACTTTTCGATTTCAAATTAACCTTTTGGTTGAAACTTCATATTTTCGGATTGAAAATTCAGTTATTTTGTATAGAAAATTCGTTTCTTTTCATTAATTTTTTTTCAATTAAAAATTAATTTTTAAATAAAAATTGATTCTTTTAGTTTCAAAATCCAACTATTAAGTTAAAAATGTATTAATTTGTTGAAAATTCGTCTGTTTGGCAGAAAATTAATCTTCTTGGTTGAAAATTCATCTGATTGCTCAAAAATGTAATTATTTAATTAAAAATCCATTTTTTGATTCAGAATTAAACTTCTTGGCTGAAAATTTATCGATTTTGGTTTAATTCAGCTATGTTTTCGAATAAAAAGGAAAAATTTTCCTTGATTAAAATATCAGCTATTACATTTTTTGTTTTCAATTCATATTTTTAGTTGAGTATTCACAACGACTTGCTTAATTAATTTTGCTTTGTTAATTCATAAGGAACGGTAAGATTGAACCAAATTTCCGACAGAAAAAAAAGGTTTCTCTGGATTTGCCCTTGCAGAAGGACGAGGACACAATAAAAAAGAAGGTGATAGCTTGAAAAATCAATGAACCGAATTGTTCATTCTTTATACGCTTAAGATTTGAAAATAGATTTCCAAGAAGATCTATCTTGCAAATTTGATTTAACAATTTATTTGAAGGTGCTAAGTGAGCCGAGTGAGAGAAGAGTGAAAGGGCGATCGAGTGAGTGAGAAATGTGGCAATCAATATAGTCATTCATCAATGCAATGTAATAAATAGTTCTTAATTACTTGTAAGGAAGCAGTAATTTAAGTAGACCTACACTTGTATTTACACGCAATCGCATTAGATGGTAATTTTAAGGACTCAAATAAATAAGGAGAAAGAAATAAAATGTGTAACTTGTGTTAAATTAAAGCAAAAAATCAAGTGAGATAAGGACTCAAATCTCTTTTGGGTGTAAATACAATGCTAGAAAACGTTATATGCAAAGCTGTGTCAGTCACTACCGTAGAAACAGTTTTAGTGTCGAGTTTTGCTTAGCGTTTTTTCGACTCCTCGCGAGTCTGAGGGACGAGTGACTGTTTTTCGAGGAGAGTGGACTGAAATTTATAAATCCCCGAAAAATATCTTTCTACTACTACTGCGTGTCTATTTGATTAATGTTAAGAGTTACAATGATAATAACGATTACAATAATACGCTATGAAATAACGAGATTTCTTGTGATTACGTCATTGTACGATATATAAAATTTAAAACATCCTAGGTGTTAGATCCGCAGGAGGGAATCGCTATCTGATCTCCGAAAATCGTTAGTTGCAAAGAGTATTTTTCAAGTATTTCCTATATGTTTTTTTAGTATTAAACCAGGGGTCCACTACTCATGGTGGCACATATATTGTGAACAATAAAACACTTCGAATGACATAATAAATAATACATAGAATTACGTACCACAACGTGTCCCCACTTAATGATTAAATATCATGAAATTTAGATCGATTTATTATTATTCCAACCATATCATTTTGGGAGCGTTCAAATATTACGTAAAATTTTTTATTTAAACATTTTCTGCACCATCAAATTTGTATATTCAAAATTTCTAAATAAATAATTTTACTTAATCGTAAAATTCATTTCTAAATGGTTCTAAACATTAGGGGCTGTACCTAAATTACGTAACCAGGGTGGATACTTGACTGGAAAAGCGTGAAATGACTGGGAATTGAATTAAAAAAGCAGATAATTTTGGTGAATTTAGAAAAGTGACTTCTACTTTATCTACAGTTCCAGAGCAGATCAGTGAAAATAATTATCGTTTTTATTTTAGGGCGTGGAGTTTCGGTAAAGAAATGTAATTTCGCTTGGAACAGGCAATTTTTTACATAGAATGAGAATTTTTTTAAAGAATTAAAACTAGGATTTAGAAGAAAGGTTTTTTAAAAAATCCCTGTTCCAGGTCCAAATTCATCAGAATTAAAAAGCTTCTTCTGCCAAATTTTAGACATAGAAAGTAATTCAATTAGTTTTTTAAAGTAGAGGTAGTACTTTGACGAGGAAAATCTTTCTGAATGATAATATAATTTTTGTTTACATTTTTTCTTTGGAATTGACTTTTTCTTGAAAATTCAACTACTTGCGCTTAAAAGCTTAACTCTTTTTTTAAAAATTAATATTTTTGTTGGAAGATGCATAATTTTAATTAAAAATTCATCTCTTTTTGAAGATATAACTAATTTGTTGTAAATC
Source organism: Druon quercuslanigerum (assembly GCA_010014905.2). Taxonomy (NCBI): domain Eukaryota; kingdom Metazoa; phylum Arthropoda; class Insecta; order Hymenoptera; family Cynipidae; genus Druon; species Druon quercuslanigerum. Next base: position 47,737 of record JAAAKG020192547.1, read on the forward strand.
AATTTTTCAACAAAAAAATAAAATATTCCAGTCGAAAATTTAACTTTTTTCTGAAAAGCTGATTTTTTTAAAGAATTAGATTTTTATCAGAAAATTAAACTTTTTTAATTTTTGGTTAAAATATTATCTTCTTGAATGCAATTCAACTATTTGGTTGAAAATTAATATTTGTTGTTAAAAAATTAAATTATTTTTTTAATTCATGTAATTTGTGAACAGTTTATCTTTTTTTGTATAAAATTTATCTTATTGGTGGAAAGTTTAAGTTTCTGGTAGGTATAAAATTCAACTATTTTAGTTAAAGGTTTATAATTTTGATTGAAAATTCATCCCTTTGTAAAGATATAACTACTTTGTTGTAAATAAATTTCTCAACAAAAAGTTTAAATATTCCAGTAGATAATTTAACTTTTTTCTGAAAATCCCATTTTTCTAAGAATTAGAATTTAAACGAAAAATTCAACTATTTTATTTTTTGTGTAAATTTGTTTGTTTTTTTTTAATGAAAATTCAACTATTTGGTTAAAAATTAATATTTTTTGTTTAAAAATTAAACTCTTTTTTTAAATTTTGTAATTTGTGGAAAATTCATCCTTTTATAGAAAATTGATCTTATTGGTTGCAAATTTGATCTCTTTGATATAAAATTCAACTATTTTATTTGAAGATCCATCATTTGAGTGAAAATTTATTAGCTTGGTTTAAAGTTAATTTTTTCAACTAGAAATTAAACGGTTACGCTTTGAGTTGAAAATGCACCTTTTTTAGTTCAAAATTTAACTGTTTGGATATAATTTTTCCTTTTTTAATTGAAAATAAATTTATTTCCTTGAAAATTTTCTTGTTTAAAAAAAAAAAACTACATTTTTGAAAGAAAACTGACATTCTTGGTAGAAAATGATTTTTTTTTCTATGAATGCTGATCTCATGGTTTAAAACTTCTTCTTTTTGGTTGAAAATTCAAGTATTCCAGTTAAATATTCATCATTTTAGTTAAAAATTCATCTTTAAGGTTAGGAATAAATTTACTTCGTTGAAAATAAACTCTTTCGTTTAAAATGATTTTTTAAAAATATTTATCACTTTAATTTATAATTCTTTTCTTTTGCTGAAGAGTGAGCTTTTTGTTTGAAAATTCGTGTTTCCTTCGTATGAAAGGGAATGTTTTTACCGAAAATTTAATTATTTCAGTTGAAAATTTATTTTCGGTTGAAAAATTTCTTGATCATTTTTTGAATTTAAATTTAATTATTCAATTTTTGGTGGAAAAATGATCTTTTTTCGTTGAAAACTCGTCTTCTTTCGGTGAACATTGATTTTTTTTAACTTAAAACTTATTTATTTAAATTTTGTTTGACAGTTTATAAATTTTGGTTTTTGAAAGTTCAACTGTTTCAGTTAAAGATTCATTGTTTTAGTTGAAAACTCTTTTTTTATTGTAACATTCGACTATTTCAGTTGAGGAATCATCAATATAGTAAAAGGTCATCAGTTAGTAACTATTGCATTTTCTGGTAAAAATTGATTTTCTTTTCCAGTTCAAAATTCAACTATTTGGTTGAAAATTAGTCTCCTTTGATGGAAAATTCGACTATTTCATTAAAATTAATTTTTTTTGTTTCCAAGTTGTATTTTCCGTTAGAATATTATTCTTATTGTTTGAAAATTAATCTTATTGCTAAAAAAATAATCTTTTTTGTTAAAAATTCAAGTATTTCAGTTAAATATTCGAAAATTCATTTTTTTGCACTTTTTTGATAATTAGAATGAACCTCATGCTTTAAAATAAATGCTTGCGTTTCGCGACATATATGAATGTTACTTTAGTTGACAAAATTCTTGAATTTTCAACAAATTCAATCAATTTAAGAAGAAATATTTAAATTTTCTACCTAAAAACATAAATCCTCAACAAAAAAGTTCAATAGTTGACATCTCAGCCAAAAAAGATGAAATTTCATTTAAAAAAAATTAATGTTACAACGAAAACGACGAATTTTAAACAAATATAGATTTTTCAGGCGTAAAAAAAAGTTTATCAGGGTTAAAAAAATATTGGCAGATAAATTTAAAAATCAAAGTCTAATTTTCAAAAAATATTTCTGAATTTTAAGATAAAAAAAATCTTAGATGATTTTCCAACATTAAAATATGAGTTTTAAATAAGAAGGAAATTTTTTACGAAGATACTTAAAAAACAAAACAGTTGAATTTTCGACCAAAAAGGATGACAAATTTAACCAAATAGTTGAATTTTTGATCTAAGAAAGATACAGTTTGTACTAAAGAATATGAATTTTTTAATTAAAAAGACAAAATAAACAACAGTTGAATTCTTATTCAAAAAAGATTTTAGTTCATTTATCAAAAAATAAAATATGAATTTTAAAGCAATAATTTAGTTTTCTACAAAATAGTTGAATTTTCAAAAAAAAAAATTTGAATATTTTTCCCTGACCATTAATAATTAAATACCAGAACCTCAAACTTGTAATATTTTAAACATAGAATCTTTTATACTAGACGGAATAAAAAATTTCAAATTATGAAAAATTACAAATTTATATTTGTCTAGGTGTGTTTTTCACTCAACAAGTTTCTTTGGCGTATAAAGTTAAATTCATAAGAATTTCTGAACAATTAGTGTAAGTTATTGCTTCATTTACAAATTTCCAAAAATTGCTTACATAAATA
>JAAAKG020192548.1:0-24463 GCA_010014905.2 Druon quercuslanigerum
TGCGAAATCGTGGAGGTCGGTTTCGGACCACCCTTTGGGGGTCGGTTTCGGACCACCACGTCTTTTTTCGAAAAATCGCTTGTCGTTCACTCACATCGATGCAAGTTAAATACATCCATAACCGCGTTTTAAAGTCGAAGCCCTAACGAATGGAAAAAACCTATCGGATCTTTCACGACAAAAAGAAACACCGGCAACGCAATTTTCCTTCAGCTCCAAAATAAATTTCGTGACTGTCAAAACTAAAAATGCTCGAAAAACATATAGGTTACATGACGAGAGGCGAATAGCGGAATACCTCCAAATTTTCGGTAATATAAATTCTTTCAAAAGCCACCACCGATGAATTCTGCGGCAGCGCGTGTATTGGGTCGGTATCGCCGAAGTAATTAAACAGCCCACAGGTGGCTATTGTAAAATCTACTCTGACCAAATAGACTTCCCACTTAATGATATGTATATAAACAAGTCAGATTTTGTTCAGAATTTTAGGGACCAAATCCAGTCTACCAAGGGGTGTGTGAGAGCACCATAACTCCCCACTCTAGTATAGTTTGGCAAGAGCCATATGTTACCGAGCTCAGACCCAGTTTTCAGTTTTATCCCATACTTTGTGACTCACTGTTCATTCGTTCAAATAAAGAATAGTCGCGCTGACAGAACGTTAGAGCGTCTTTAACAAAAATAACTTAAGTTCATTTTTACGCCTTTACAAATAGATCTTAGAGTCTTTTTACACTTCAAACGCATTGGGTGGTTGCCATATGAGACTCATATGGATACGCAATTGATATAAGTTATGGCACATACTTATGGAATGTATAAACACTGAATTTGTGAAATTCCTGTTGGTAAATATCAAAGGAGAACCTTTATGAAATTCATTATTAAAAATATCAAAGAAATTATGCACGACTGCTGACGCATAGTTGTGGTATGTCTAAGAAATCAATTTAATTATAGAAATAAATACTTGTAATTATCTTTCCTTCAACGTTTTCTTAAAAGCCTAATAAGTTATGACCTACATAGCTGATATTTCCCCCTAATTCGCATGTCCATCAACGCATTCACATTAATATCAACAAAAAGTAGATATAACTTCAGCTCTTATACATATTGTGTCGACGCGTATGGTGTGAAGATGAGTCTTTCAGGGTGACATTTATTAAGTAATTAATATAATTTATGGTATTTCCGAGAAGCTTTAATGTTTATAGAAATAAATCGTATGTCCGTCAACGTCCTCTTAAAAGCCTGATAAGTTATGATCTACATAGCTGATATTTCTCCTTTCATCCGTATATCTGTCAACGCGTTTTAATTAATATCAACCAATAGATCTAGTTTAATCTATGATACATATAGTGTCGGCGCGTATGGTGTGAAATGAGTCTTTCAAGATGACAAGGTGACAAGGTAACAATTGATTTATGATATTTCCGAGAAGCTTTGAATACGCTGACCCTCACTTGATACGGTGACGTCAGATATTATTTTCTGTTCCATATTTTTGGGTGAGAAATTTCCACTCCCGGATTCAAGTTTTGATTATCAATATCCATAGTGAGAATCAATTACAACACTGTGATTCGCACGTCAAAACAAGGAGCGAAACCCATGTCACAGCCTTCCGTACTCTAGTCGCAAGTTTGCTAATCGTACAGAAAAACTTGGTCCAGAAGTCTCCCTATCCCTCTAATATTATGTGTAAAAGAGCGTTTTTCGGAACGGTATAAATTATTTTAAGTTAACAAGTTGAATAAAAATACGAATATTTTTGTTTAGAATACCATCACCTAAAATTCATAATGCATTTGTAATTTTATAGAATGTCTCCGAAAACTTACATAACGTAAAAAATAAATTTCATACTGAAAGTGAATATGCGTTATTGTCAGTGAAAACGTTACTTTAGGAGTATGTAATAATCGGACCTACTCTGAAAGTGGTAAAATTACCAGCATTTTTTTTACAGTGTTTTTTAAATCCACATTTTCAACTAATTCTAAATAAGGTATAAGTACTTACCATTAAAGGATAAGGCCCTTATCAAATGTTCAAATGAAAGTTTTTAATAAATAGATAGACAAATAAATGCAAATTCTCTATTGTGAAATTTCCAGTTGAAAGACTAGTTAATTATTCAAATTGAAAACGTTCAGAATTAAATTTTAGTCGCTTAGTCTTGTACAGTTTCAAGTGGAAATTCTGAATAGTTTAAGCACTTTCAGTGCGAGTTCCATTCTAATAGCATCTACTGTCGAAATATAAATTGTTCAGTTTCGAATGAAAATAATCAGGAGTTTTTTCCTGACTCTTTAACTCGTTACTGGCTATAAATACTACAGTACAGCTCATCTCTAGAGCATATTTGGTAAACATCTATCCTAAAATCAGCTGAAAAAATATACATATCACGCCTGACCTACAAAGAGTTACCATTTCTCTCCCTAACAAAATGCAGGCAGCATCTCTGTGTCGGAAAAATGCTCAGGGCAAGAAAAGCTGACAATATTGAAATATGTCGACTTCTCCATGAACGGAATTACAATAGGTTTTACCTTTCTGCAGGCTGAACACGCAGACTTCTCTACTTTTAGACTCTTCGCGTGTAAGTCGGCAACATGAACCCATAACGCATAAATAAGAGAAAATCTCTGTTGTCTAACAGTGAGGAGTTTTACGAGTTAGAGCAAGTCTTCGTCCAAATTCGTTATAAGTTAAGAGAGTAGACTAGACTAGAACGTATCGAAAAAAATACATTTAACTTTCTGAAAGTTTAAGCAAAAAGAATTCTCTCTGTTCGGACAACGTCTTCAAAGGTCAAAATCATGAAAAATTATGTTTTTCTTTTTATTCTTTCATTATTTAAGTGACTTTGTGGTATAAGCAGGGATTCGAACGAAATGAAGAAGAATTTTATCATATTTGCTGCTATTATATCTATAAAGTGAAAACTACTAAGAAATAATGCATTCACGGAGGCTCATTGTGACAATTATATTTCTTCAACGTCCTATGTCGAAAGAAACTAAAAGGAACATTAAGACAGTTTCGTTCTTTTCTATATCAAATGGAATTACCACAAAACTTGGACATTATGTCTTGGTAGCCTCAATGTCTTTCGATACTTGTTTAGGCTGAGCTTATTTTTTAGCCAAATTATATTAAATTTGTCGAAATATACCAGGCCCGCTTAACTACGGTCTTCGTTACTACGGTCACAGCGTGCACATAGTCACACTTGGGATATCGGCGTCACCTTTTCAGTGCCATAATGCTTTTCGGTACTGCATCAAATCGTCTTTTTCTTCGGTGTATGCGCCCGCAATATGTAGGTACAACAACGCCCCGAGCTGCACGTAGTTAAGAGGTGCTAGTGTAATTGTTAAATATATAAAAATTCCCTTTAATTTTATTTAATTCCCTGAGTCTGGATCTCATCAACAATTATCTTATGTTCGCGCGAACATAAGATCGCATAATCGCGGTTCAATATAGATCGCGGATTTAAGATAGAGTACCGAAAAAGGGTATATGTGAAGAAAAATGGTTTTTTTCTCATTATTCATTCAGGGCAATATGTTTTATGTAACACATGCATGAATACGGTCGTTGCTCATGTCTGTGAAGCGAACCTGAAGTTCCCTTTTTCATCTCATAGGCATGTAATGGCTATTATACATCTCTGACATAAAAAAATTATGACGTCATTGGATAGATAACCATTACATATCCATGAGCTGACATGTAATGGCCATTACCTACCTATGACCTTGAAAAGCGACCATAATGTCGGCTACACAGGCATGATAATACTATCATATTGGCATATCGACCCGGCATTTGTTATATAAAATATCGTACATAAATTATGGGGATAGGGACTTTATTGATTGGTGTATTTTTTCATTACTCGTTAATAAAGTCCCTCTTCTCCTCTTTATGCATAATATACTATTTTCTGATCCAGGTGTAAAAGATGTTTATTATGGTAATAAAAGTATGCCTGTGTAGTATGTGTGCCGATCATAGTCATTTTCATAAATTAAAAAAAATATAGTTATTTAACTTTTACACATAAAAAGTACTTTTTTATACAGTTAGATATTTATAAGGACTAAATAAATTATTATTTATAAATAACTAGTATATTTGTTGTGTATTGATTCCCATTTTTTTAATTTTACGATTTTTTGAAAACATTTAGTTAATTGTATTTAACTGTTTACATATAGATGACGAAAAAATTTAAAGATACCTGAAAAAAACCTGAAATTTTCAAAGAAATTTCTTCAGAAGTTTAGTAACTAAACTTACTTACTTACTAAAGTAAGTTTAGATCTCCCTCTTAAATATTAAAAGAAAATATTATTGTACTAAACACTAAGGTGTACATTTCTTCGTGTTTCATGTACTCAATAGTGTTTTTTTTCTGTTTCAAGATAGAATTTGATGATCATATTGGTATGTAAAAGATGGTGTTTGACAATTTCATGTCTTAATTTTGTTTTTAATTTTATTGCATACAATTATATACATAGCAATGTTATTTTATTCGTAAAAGTAACTTTATAGTACATACTGGCATTATACTTATTTATATAAAACTTCTTTCTATCATTTTCAGTAATCTCACAAACATATCCTTTATTCAGAATATAAATATTTTAAATATGCATTGCATTTTAAGCATATAAATAAAATTAAAATCTATTCAAGTTATTATTCAAATTCATCGAGTTTAGGAAAAAAAATCAGAAATAGTTTATTGTATATTACGTTCGCCATTTTAGAAGCGCTATCTAATTATTTGTTAAGATGTCAGTTCGATATCTTTATAAAATGCGGCACTTAATAAAAAATTCTACCTGGAAAATACTAGACATAATCGGAAAAATATGTAATTTTCAGTTAATTTTTTTCACGATTCGATACCCTGCACAGGGTTTCGAAACCTTTGCAGTATATTTTGAAAAATTACAAAGAATTTTTTTTAATTTCAAAGATTTTAAAGGATTTTTAAATTTAAAGATTCAAAGTTTAAACAAATATGAAAGATAGTTTGAAAGAGATATTACAAATTTTAAGATAATTCGCGGATTTTTAAAGTGTTTCAAGGAATTTGTAGAGGTTCTACTAGGTTTAAGCGATTTTATAGGATCTCCAAGGACTTAGAAGATTTTTTAAAAAGATACAACGGATCTTAAAATGGCATTGAAGTATTTTTTCTCTCATGGCGCCTTTCTGTTTTTCTAAATTATTTTATAACTTTGTAATTTATACTGATAGTTATTGCAATTAAGGTTTTATTATTTATTTTGAAAATATTAGCCTTTCCAACTTTAAATGGCAATCTTCAAGTTTGGAATATATTTATATTTATTGCGGAAAAAGTATTTCTTCGTATTGAAACACAAGTTTGGAAGACCCGAAAAGTTTTGAACGACAACGCCAGCATTTCATGCCAAAAGCACAAAGAAATTTAATACCTCCTAGCGCTTGTGGATACCACCCAAAATCAATCCGTGAATTTAATGCCAAAATCAATCAAAAAAACTTCTATCTCTCTAGCGGATATGGAACTTACCCCAAATCTACTTCTGGAGTTAACAAATTTTATGAAAAGACACAAATTTAAAATAAAATATATTTCGATTTTTTAATGCAGGGTCTTGTAGAGAAGTTTCTAAACTGTCGGGTTTGATTTAGCGTGGTTTCCACGTATACTAGAGGGATGACAATATTTTGGGAATTGTTTTCACCACTTGCGCTAGAAGTATAAAACTTTTTCCGGATCCTTGTGACATGAAATGCTGTCATTATTTGTAAAGACATGTTTACTTTTCAAATTAGTATCTTTTTACTAAACTTTTTTTACGTCATGGGTTGATGTAGGATGTGTTCCACATGCGCTAGACATGAGCACGGCTGGACACTTTCCACAGATGTTGACTGACAGAAAGTTTTTATTCCTTCTTTTCTTCAGTTTCAAGGAATCCTATAAAAACTGTGCTAAGGGTTAGGGTCGTTACGATCAGTCGGTAGTTAGAGATAGTGATATAAATTTCGAAAAGTAGTAGCAAAGTAGTGTTGTTTATCAGATTTCAAAAATAGTTATTAACCCTTCTATTTAATATTTAAAAATTTTCATTTCCCTACTTTGCTACTATTTTTCGAAACTTATACTGCTATTGGCACTATTTTGAATTTCTTAAATTAAATAGAGGCTTGAGTATATGTTGCGAGCACGTTAGGTGCGGGAACTGTTATGGCTTGCCGAGTCGAGATACGAGAGGGAATGGACCATAACCGTTTTCACGTTCAACAAAACGTATGGCTTTCCAAGTTTCTCTTGCTCTCTTGCTCTCTCTCTCTCTCTCTCTCTCTCTCTCTCTCTTCACACCCCCTATACTTTATCTAGCCCTCTTGTTACATCCCTTCTCTCCTCCTCCTCCTGAACGTGGAGCAGCGTTAAAATCGATCCGGCAGCTCTGCTACGGACGCCAAGTTCCTCCGGGAAGCACGTAGAGTTTCTGAAATTCCCTAAGTGATAACTTCGTCAAGGGAGAACGACGTCGTTCGTGATGTAACCTATTATGCGTTTTAATTGCATCCATTACGGAAACTCCATTGTCCTGGACAGAGGTGACATGTCACGGTGCCGAGTTTCGCGCGTGCAATGCTACCCCCTTTTTCCCTAGGTGTCGTCTATCTCGCTTGCTCTAGATTGCTCGCTTTCTTGTGTAAGTTGCCCATCCATCGGAACGACTGATCTCAATTCCCCTCCCCCCCCCAATCTCTCTCCCTCTCTCACTCTCTCCCTTGTACTCATCCCAAGGGAGACGTGGTGACGTAGCTAATAAAATTACCGCTCAAGAACGATCCATCTAGAACTCCTTCTTGTGCCTCCATTCATGACAAGGACGTCGCTTAATTAATCTACGAAAGGGGCGCTAAATTAATTAGAAGGATTGTACTCAAAATCGTTCTATTTTGCTCAGGACCGAGTTCCAGGGTTCATCTTTGAATCCCGCATCAAACCAACCCGCATCTAGATCTCCTGTAATTGGATCGGATTCTTTGTCTTGGGTTCAAAATCACTTCAAAGCTTGGTTTGTGGTCTCGACTATCAGCATTTGTTTTGATGTTTTATATATTTTGAAGTGGAGCTAGCACAAATTATTTTTTTTAAACACTGATAACAATGGATTATCTCGTTCATGATCTTGGATATTAAAGGTTGAGACAGAACAATCTGCAGATATTAAGCTATACAATCTTGATTTTTAATGTCCTGTATTATATTACTTAATATTTAGATTTTGAAGTTTAACTATATAGAGAGCTGTCCCAAATTTTAAACTCAAAGTTCATAAACGGTAAAATCCATTTTTCTCAGTGCAAAGTTTACAATAAAAACTTGACCTTATTTGCTACTTTTGTGTCTTAAATTACAGCTCTTCAACACTACTGGGAGTTCAGGGTGGTAATGCAGAGTTGCAACATTGAATTTCCTGTAAGAGTGGTAATTATGAGTTGAAAGAGGGGATGTCCGTAAAGAATTATAATTTTATTTGAAACAGGAAATTTTTTACATGGAAGGGGAAATCTGTAAAATAATTTTATTTCTGATTTAGAAGAAGAAAATTTGAAAATTTGAAAAATAATTTTAATTCTGATTTATAAAAATGCGATTTACAAAAAAAAAATCCCTGTTCTAATCCAGAACTACTGTCAAAATTCGTCGGATCAAAAAAATTCTTTGTTCCGAATCAGAGTTTGTTTAAATTAAAGAATTGTTTATTATGCAAATAGAAATTTGCTAGAGTGCCTGCAGTGCTGAACGTTCAAATAAACGAAATACATTTTCCCAAGTTTATTTTATTTCGGAATATTGTTTCTAAAAACAAAGAAAATTTCGTTTATTTGGTCGTTTAGAACTTCAAACACATGTTAATACATTTGTGAATGATAAAATAAAGTATATTGTAAATAAATATAATTCTTACTTGAAACAGAGAATTTTTGCAAATAGAAGTAATTGTGACTTGGAACAGGGCATTTCCGTAAAAAAATGTCATTTAGACTTAGGAACACAGAACTTCCATAAAGAATTTTCATTCTTATGACCAAAAATTATCTGGTGTTCAAACTCAGAATTATAATTCATTTCCAAAATTCCCAGTTTCAAATTAGAAATCTTTTAAAATGTTCAAGAATCTCTGGAAACCTTTAAAAATCGTTTGGAATCATTTAAATCTTTTGCACTGATTTAAATCGAACGGGAAAAATTAACAAATGACCGAAATAAAACCGGGAAATGATCGGGAATTAAAATCATTTATCGAGTAGACAACTAGACACCCTGGAGTTCGATTCCTCTTGATGGCTTTAGAAGCAAGTCAAGAGGAAACAGATTTTTACATAAAGATTGTACAGACAATGGTCTCATCTTCTTAGATACTCAAATTAGCCCAGAAAACTCGATCCAATTTTCAATTTTATGAACATATGCTTGCATCTTCAGTTTGTAAAAACGAGTCAAGTATTCTCGAGATTTCCCTCATTAGTGTCCTCTTAGCTTCTCCTCTTTAAGAATTCATTCACCTGTTTATTTCCTTCTAGGTGGAACATCTTGAGGATAAATGACGCAAGAAAATTTTTTAATTACTGATTAAAACTAAAGCACTGACTAAAGTTAGAAACTTCCTCAGAATTCGGAAACAAATTCCTGCTATCCCGAGTCGAAATTTTTGTTGTATTTTGAACATGCTAAACTCAATTAATACCTGTTTTGATCCTGCGTCGCACTTTTCGTCCTATTTTGGACTTTATGCGTCCTGCTCAAGCCCTAACTTATACCTTTATTAACTCCGCAACAAAACTGAATATTTTTAGCGTCCTTCTTTGGTCCTGGTACGTTCTACTTATTTTGTTTTAGGAAGTGCTTTAACCCTTTATGTCCTGCCTGTCGGTATCCGATATACCTGAACGGTTTTCAAACCTTAAGTTCAGAGTGAAAATGAGCCATGGTATGCATGGCCAAAAATTTTCCAGGATACTGATGGACAATTCAAACTGTAATCACTATCCTACAGGTCAGTTGTCTTCGACTTTTTCTAGAGAACAGTTCTTCATTTTCAAGTGAGTTGTGAGTGAAGTGTTTTCAATGAGCCTTCAGTTTTAGGGTTTATATCCAATGGTGTAGTTTGGAGTTCGTATTTTATCGTTGTTACTTAAACTAGAAGTCACGTTTTATTCATTCAAACGGCACACTCGTCCCACAACACCGCTCCGACATTGGTCGCTGATCAATTTTTCTAGGAATCACCCCAGATGAAGAGCTTCGCAAAGCCATTATACTTCAGGCATCAGTCTTAAAAATAATTACAATTCTACTTGCTTATTTTCTTCATAACGAATAATCATTTGTATTTCCAGAGAAATATTGTGGAAAAAAATTAGTGTTTACTGGGGTGTTCATCTGAAATGGATGAAATTTGAATCCCGCCTCTTGGCAATAAATAAATAATTATTGGTTAATACATAAAAATATTATATTGCATAGATCAATAATTTCACGTACAAATGGAAATTTAAATCAATCATGTTGCTTTTTGTGATGCAAGTAAATGATGTTATTCATTTCTTCAGTAATTTATTGCAGTTTCAATAAAATTGTTGATTTTAAATCAAACAACTTTAATATAATCTGATAGTAGTATGTACATAAAAAAATTAACAGATTTCTTATCAATTTGCAATTTGTAGGTAAGATTATTGATTTATTTGATATTTTCGTGCATATAAAAATAATTATTTATTGAAAAGATGTGGAAATTAGCTTTCATTTTTTTATATAAATCAATTATTCTATATAATAAATAAGCCCTGCGTACGTCCTTCTTAAACCTATTTAAGTCAAAAAATGCAGGTTAAATATAGGACTAAAATTTTAACTCGGGAAGGACCTGGCAGGTCCATAATAGGTTCTCGCCATTAATCCTGCTTTATACCTAAAATTGCTGAAAGTGGCATTATGCAGGATTTGGAATTCCTACAATAGAAGGTTCAAAATAGGACCAACATTTTGACTCGAGATGCTTCTCTTTAATCCGTGAACTTTTGTTCCATGGAATAATTTGGTAAATTTTATACCAGTTAAGCGGTTTATACTACTTATCTGGTATGTATACTTTAGCGAAGCTTGATGCACAAGAAGTTGCATTATTATCTTATCGATCATGGCAATGGTGTTAACTATATTTTGATACTTCATGTGGGAATGTTTTACAAACGAGTTACTTTTATCAATGCGCACGATTTAGAATACTAAATCGTGCGCATCTAACTTGGATCATTTTTATGTGGAGACTTCAAAGAAATGTGTATCTTTCGAGTAGGTACTCCAAGCTTATGTCTCTATCTTCACCAGGCAATGGTTTTCCATTCAAATGTAATCACCGCATATAAAATCAAATTTGCAAGACTTTTCCTCGCCGTTACACAAACACAATAACATATACAGGATGTGTAAAACTTACTCGAATGTTACGAAATGAAATTTTTCCCTTTCTCAGTCCAGTTATATCCCCGCAAGCAGGAGCACAACTGGCAATACCTACGCTCGGAGATAGAATTTTCCGCTTAAGTTCACACTCCAAAGATCAAGTTCTGCTAGTAGACGTTAATCCGCTCACCTTCGTAATCGACGTCGTTTCGTTTCCAGGCGTTCTTTAACTGCAAATAGAAGCGATTCTGTGAACGAGGCAAAGCTCGTGGTTAACCCTCGCGATTGTTACAAATGTCACTAGGAGAAGTTCCTCCAACGAGAGACGTCTCGAAGATCCTGACATCTTATTCTTAACAGAAAAACATAAATATAGGTAGTTAAAGTAAAGAAAAGCAGCTTGGAAAAAGCGTGGTGAAAAAAAAAACAAGAAATTAGTTCTGCCCTCGGTTCTGCCTCAATAGAGAGACGTAAAAGGGTTTCGCTGATGTAAACAACAGCGGATGTACGCATACAAGAGGGACTTACGATTCCGTTTCGACTTAATTGCTGTGTCATTCATTCGTTTGAAAGAAGGTTCGTTAGGCGAAATTAATGACTCTTTTTACCCCTGAACACCTATTAATTTGTTTCACCTTTTACTGTAATGTTGGCATGTGTCAAGAGCTTTACATGTAACCTTTCTCTTTGAATGAATCCTTTCTTTTGGTGGAAATTCCTCCAACGAGGAAACTTCATTCACAATTAAAATTTTTTTTTTAATTTATCAGAAAACGTTACAATTGAAAAAGTCTTTTAAAACTATTTTTTCAAATATAGCAGATAAATTTGTAACTAAAAATATGATAGTAGACATTTCAATTTAAAGGAATGAACTTTCAACCAAAAATAGTTGGATTTCCTTTGTTATTTATGAAAAATAAATATTTTTATAATAGTTTTTGTAAATTATTTTTTTTTCTGTCGCTTCTCATCAACTTAAAAAAGGATCCCTGCGTCTTAATTTTTCTAATTTTGAAAATAAGTAAATTATGTTTTAAGATAGTGGTTTGTTAAAAAAAATGTTTTGAACAAAATTGTTTAAACGATTTCAGTCATAGAAAAATTTACTTTCAAAATTGTAATCAGTAGAGTTGCAGGTAATGTTTTCGTCGAACAAAAAATTGGTAAAAAGTGATGGCGAGAAAAAATTTAGTTGCATAAAACATTGTTAAAATAAATGTTTTTGTAAGTTATAAAGCTTTCTCAATAAAGTAATGTTTTTTATTTGAAAAGACATTATCAATAATATTATTTTGATTTCTAAAGTCACAGAAAAAAATATTTTTTCAGAGATCTGATTTTTGATACGACGCAACTACCTTAAGTGGAAAAGCGAGAAGAAGGGTAATGGATGGGAATAGGACAAAGACTGCGAAGGTTGCGACGAGGGGCTACTCACTACGAAATCCGAAATTCTTAAAACTGTGAATGCAGCAATCTGTATTGAATTCTTACAGAGATTTCCGAGGTTTAGTTGAGATTGCCGAGATTTTCGACCCTGCTCCTAATCAGAACTCACGTGGCCTAGATTGCTGAGATTTTCAAGAGTTTCTCCAACAGTTCGCTTAAGATTTACCGCGCAGCAATCTAAGATTTCTTATAGCGAATTCTGTTATCATGCAGTGGTGCACTCCGCCCTGCATCGAAACAGGTCGGAGTGAGAAGGAAGAAGTTAGGGGCTGTCCATTACTTACGTAAGGCAATTTTAGGCAATTTTTGATCGCCTCCCGCCCCTTAATAAGACAGCGTAAGAGCTTTATAAACCCCCCCCCCCCCTCCAACTTATCTAAGATTTTTACCATAAATTTAAAAAAAAAGTAGAAATAATTTTTTTTAAAGCCTATTTATTCAAAAAATAGCCCGACACAGTGTTAGTTGTATAAACAACCTAAATATTACAACCAGTTTTGTGAAATAACATTTTATATTATTCTAAATAAATATTTCAACTATTATCAATAAACAAAATCCCTTTTACTATTTGTTTATTCATCATTAGCGTCGTATTGATTAGTTGACCGAGATTCGAGAGCATTCTTTGTCCTGCTCAATTTGAAAATACGACTTTTTAGGTTACTGATATTACGTAAGATCCTCTTTGAATTCTTTGATATCTTTGAATAAGATATCGTAAGATTTTTGTGACCCCCTCACCTCCTAAATTACCTTCAGTAAGTAATGGACAGCCCCTTAGTGAGTAGCCCCTCGAGCTGCGACTTACTGGGAAGTTTGATAACTTGTAGACTAAACTAAATCATAATAATTTAAATAAACATTGGAGTTTCCTATGTGTATACAAACTTATTAATATTTTTTTAAAGGGGATTTAGGGGGGGGGGGGGTCAGAGCAAATCTTACGGTATCTTTATCATACAATGGAGATTTTTCAAATTTCAGAAACAACGCCTTACTTAATTTGTGGATAACCCCGTATCTGGTTGTTACTTCTATTTCAACTACAGAATAAAGGTCTAGGATGAAAATGATTTTTTTTAAAAAGATTAACATTTTTTTCATTTCAAAGCGTATTAAAAATTACCTAGAGGTAGTAGAATTTTTCCCATTTCATTCGCTGTATCTTTAGCCCTCTGGTCATATTGGAAATCATTCGAGTAAAAACATCATTCTTTTTCGTAATTCATCGAACAGCTCTGAAACAATATTTTTAATAATAATAATTAAAAAACCATTAAATTAAAAAAACCTTATAGATCCATATAGTTTTGAACATAATCCTCAGAGATGTTTTTCTGATCAGTTTTCTTTCACTAAAGTCGAGGCTCGCCGATTTTGGAATCCTATACTTTTATTTGCTTTTACCAAAGTGCTGTGGATAAATAGGTGATTAAATAAAATAAAATGTATAATAATAAATTAAAATGAAATGAAACATCCTTTAAAGGGTGCATGGGCCTTTTGATGGGGCCAAAGTATTTCTGATGGGAAAGGCGTCATGCAACAAATTTGCCCAAACCTCCGATTTCTGGTTGGTTGAATCGAGAGGCTTGTGGACTGTGGAAGCATTTGACCAGCTTCGTCATTTTATCGTATTACGCAGCTGTCCCATACACTGTTGGCTGAATTGTACAGCAGGGTGGATAATGGCTACTGGACCTCGAACATGGGGATGGGAATATGGATTATGAACGATCCTCCTTCCTCGTCCTTCCTTCTATTATGTGCGACTAGACCGGAACATATCGAAATTGTGACATCGACTTTATACGCCTCCATATCTTCATATAAAGATATGCGTGGTACAGGTATTATATTGATAAGAATTTATCTTCGAAAATGCGAAATTCAAATAGGAATTATTTTTTTAGAAGTTTTTTAGAAGTGGAATTTTTATTCCGAGAGCTTCATTGTATTCAAAATACATTTATTATCATGACACTTGTAAACAAGAATTCTCCCATTTCTAGGCGAGATATATTACCCAGAAAGTATTTTTCGTGGTAGGCCATTTTTGAACCAGAATAGATATTACATTTTTTAAACAGCGTGCCAACAATAGGATCATAGTGTTTTATTCGAGCGATATTTGATGAGAAGAAATTGTCAAAATTATCGTCTAGTTTCTCAAGTAATTTGTTTTTTTTGTTCTGCTTATGAAAAATGAAAGTAAATGTGTTCTTACTTATAGAGAATATTTATTTTTCTCAAAGTAACCAATATTTGACATCCAAAACGTCAAAATTGAAAATAAATAGATGCCGAGACGTTCCGACACGATCAAAACAAAAAATTCACCGAGACATATCGAAAAACCTTTTGAGAGCCGAGTGAAATCGAGCGAGGTAACAGATTTTCTCGGTTCGAATGCTCGAATTTGAGAAACAAAAAAGTGTACCCTGTTCAAACTTGAGTTTCTATATCACGGAATGTCGCCACCTAGATGTGACTTCATATTCTATCAATATTTTCTAAACAATCTGGAGGTTTATGCTTTTTGTAAAATAAATGGAAATCGATAAATGCTGGCACTGGTTTTTTGTCCTAAATGTACAATTTACGGTGTTAAAAATTCTGAGCAAATATTTTTATGTACACTGGAACTGGTGTGACATGTGCCTCAAAATTAAATGTTAATTTTTTGTAAATATATTAGATTTAGATATTGTACACTTTAGGGGTGATTCCTAGAAAAAAAGAGGCATTGCAAAACGGGAAAGTTCCTCATTTTAATAATTTTTGCATGATACCAAAAGACGAAAGTTCATATACGTATGAGTTCAAAATGCCATCTTGCTATGTTACGTAAGGAATATTAGTGTTAGATATCTTTTAATTTGCGGTCATGTATATATATATTTTTATTATATATTAGTAGACCGTCACACATTTACCTTAAAAAAACTAATGAGAAATAAGTCGTTAATTTTCAGTAAGAATATGCAATATGGACTGGAATATTTATTTCACATTTTTTAAATTATCCGAAGTGGCTTTAACTTATCCAGATATATACACTACCGCGCAAAAGTATAAGGACACCTCTTTTTTGATGGCTGAAAAATTTCTCTTAATTTCGATTAGGTCAAAGCTGAAATTTGTTCTCTCTAAAAGGTTGAATGCTTTTAAAATTCTGTGCAAAAGGAGCCCAGGATGAAGCCGATTTGTCTATTTTTTAAGTAGATATTGAAAAATTAGAGTAAATTTCAATGTTTTCTTACATTTTCAATAACTTCCGCAATAATCAATATTTTTTAACGTTCTTGGGCTCATGTTAAATCTATTTATCCACAGTATCGCAACAGCTTATTAGCATGAAACAACTTTAACTTCTTGCACAGTGATAGGAATTTATTTTAGATTTGCGCTCCTAACTAAAAATATTGATTATTGCGGAAATTATTGAAAATGCAAGCAAACATTGAAATTTACACTATTTTTTCAATATCTACTCAAAAAATATACCAATTGGCTTCATTCTGGGCTTATTTTGTACAGAATTTTGAGAGCATTCAACCCTTTAGAGAGAACAAATTTCAGCAATGACATAATCGCAATTAAGTGAACATTTTCAGTCATAAAAAAAGATGTATCGTTATACTTTTGCACGGTCGTGTAGATATTTCATAAAATAAATCATTTTAAATAATTTTTCATGTTTACTGGTTAAATTATGATAGATATGTTGTAGCTTTTACTAGTGTGTTGCTGTTAAAATTATATAGCAGAAGATTCTGCCTATTAGCTTGCTGTTAAGTAGGCTCCTACTTTGTCGCAAATAAATTTTTCGTTTCGCGAATTAATTAAAAACAGCGAGAAAGTAAGTTCTTAGAAATTAATTGTATGCTGGATTTAAAACAACAACCTCCTCATTAAGGCGGATTTTAAATAAGTCATAAATCTTTACATAATATCAAAAAAGAAAAGTCAAATATCTTAATTACGGAACATTTACACTAAACTTCATGCTTTTATATATCATTCTTAACTTATATGTACAATTTTATCGGAAAATAACTGAAGCAGAAATTTAATATTGTAAAAGACCCTGGAATTCTATCGGAATTCATTTAAAAATATCGCCAGATTTTCATTATGAGAAATTCTAATTAATTGGAAACTATTCCTCCTTTATAACTGCTCGTTTCCAGAAGAATTAAATTTTCCTCTTTTAATTAAAAGGGCATGTCCTCGTTCAAAAAATTAATTTAAACCAATTTCATTGAAATTTCACTGTTAAAATTTATTATTTCACATAAGTTACCTGCTAACTGAACATAAGTTTAAATCAAATTAGTATCACTTTAAAAGAATTTGCGCTCAATTTTTAAATCTATACATAATACTTGAATTGAGGAGCAAGCGAACAGTACGTGTTAAATCCTTTTTTGTTAAAAAAAATAGAGATAAGGATTGTTTCTGTATGTCTAAAATATCTTTAATTCAATTATAAAACTTACATTTTTTATAATAAAAACTGAGCAAATTTAAAGAAGTAAAAAACTTTTTTTTTAAACTAAAAACCTTAAATTGGCGGCTAAAAATTATTCTTCTCGCTTTTAACATGTATCCATACAATAAAATGAATATTAAGAAAATTTTTATTTTCCGAATACAGATTCATTACGTAAATAGGTGAAACTTGCTAAACATGAAAACACTTTAAAATTCATATATACTTTTCAATATTTTTATAATACATAATTTCACAAAACTTACAGTTTTATTTTTTAAATTGAAAATATAGTGATCATGAATAAAATTCTGTTCTTTTTCATAATTATATAAACAAGAAAGTGTAAGTTTATACAATATTAAAAGATAAATAATGAGTGACATATGCCCGCGCTGAATTAAAAGTGAGAATAAATCTATTTTCATGTTATCAATAACAACTTAACAGAATTAAATTTAAAAGAATTGTTTATATTTAATTTATTTACCAGCCTGACAGATTACATAATAGCCCTTTTTAAATTTCATTTTTAGCGTTTGATTTCAAGATACAATAGGGTAATCTGTACAATTGTTAGTCACCACAATGATCAAATGCTGAATGAGTAAGAAATTTAAACGAAAAGCGCTTGATATTAGGAGTGTCAACTTGTTGAAACTTATGTTTTTTCAGTAGTTTACGTTAAAATGTCTGTATATTGATAAATTGGTAGCCAATCATAGTCCTCGTAAATTGTGTGGAAGCATAGCGATTGAACACAATATACCTAAAATGCAAATGACTAATAACGTTGTAAAAATTAAATTTAAGATTGGAATAATGAATAGAAAACATGCCCAAAACATTTGATGGAACCGTCCAATCATTATACAGTTTAGAGGCTGATTATTGTGTTTTTCAAATTACTAATCTGCGTAACCTGATGATGCTAATCACTATGTCGCCGTAGGCAATCATTGTGTTTTTTGACATTATTATTAATATCTTTAAATATAAATTATTTACTACTTTGAACGCGTTACTTAATATCTTAATTTGGATCTTTATAAAATGTGTTATCCACCTGTGTATTTTCAAATTTCGTTTGACCCATATAGTGTTTTTAATAATTGTTAAACTAGAAAAATGCTTTTAATCACCAATAATTGTACCGATTACCTTATATCCTTAAATATTGAGCAATAAACTCAAGCATATATATCACGTTTTGTTCACTTAATCCTCAATTATTTTAGCAGAAAAGGTACTTTAATTAGAAAAGATTTCTTAATGACGGTTATCACTTCACAAGATTCATAGGATTGACGACACTTTCTTGCAAATTGGACGCGGGAAAATTAAAAGGGAACGTCTGCTTTACAAGGCTCTTGAGATTTTACACCGGGAAACCGACATTGTAGAAATTACGACTTGAAGGGGTAGGTACTTTAATCGAAAACCATTCCTCTGCCAGTGGGTTCTTGAAGTCGCGTATTTTTGCCGAGTGGAAATGGAATAGTTCCCAATCACGAGATTCAAATGTTAAATTATTCTCTTTCGATCGCTGCTGGGAAATAACAAGAAATAGGGAACAACAAACACACACGTAAGTCGCAGATCTTAAATTGAAATCCTTCTTTACTTTCTTTCCGACTTTTG
This sequence comes from Druon quercuslanigerum, assembly GCA_010014905.2. NCBI lineage: Eukaryota > Metazoa > Arthropoda > Insecta > Hymenoptera > Cynipidae > Druon > Druon quercuslanigerum. The sequence goes on from JAAAKG020192548.1 coordinate 18,108, forward strand.
TATCGAGGGGAACGAACCTTGATATTTGTGTGAAGCTACTTCCGAGGGTGCTTTCGTGGAAACGAAAGCTGTACTTTTCAATTTATCATCGCACTATAAGATATTCAAGTGCTCACGGAGGAAAACTGACATTGTAATCCTAACGATTTTAAAAAAGAAAAATTTTATTTTTCTTTTCTACTACTTTTTATAATTGGCAATTTAAATCTTGATGTATCGGGTACAAAATGACATAAGCTGTAATGTTTATTATGGAAAACCTATAGATTCGAAGCTTGTTAAAGCTGCCCGGTTGTTAATTAATGAACGTTCCCTATTTCCCCCTTCTCTACTTGTTCCCTCTATTACTCTGGAAATCTCTTATAATCCCTGTATTGGAGAATTTCGACTTTATTTGAAGCTGCGGTTTGTTTTTAAAAATTATAAGAAACTCTTTACAATTTATAAATGAAATTTGATTTTTGTTCCTGTCTAAAAAAGTGGGGTAACGATATGTCTCGAAACTCTCTATCATTCTCAAATCTGATTAGCTTTTCATTATTCAAAGTTCATTTATATCTGAAATTTAAAAATTTTTTAATTAAATCTATTAATTATCCCTTTTTAAAATTTATAAGAAACTCTTTACAATTTATAAATGAAATTTTATTTTTGTTGCTGTCTAAAAAAAGTGGGGTAACGATATGTCTCGAAAACCTCTCTATCATTGTCAAATCTGATTAGCTTTTCATTATTCAAAGTTGTTTTATATCTTAAATTTGAAAATTTGAAAATTAAATCTAATAATTATCCCTTTTTGAAAATTATAAGAAACTCTTCACAATTTATAAATGAAATTTTATTTTTGTTGCTGTCTAAAAATAGTGGTGTAACGATATGTCTCGAAAACCTCTTTATCATTGTCAAATCTGATTAGCTTTTCATTATTCAAAGTTGTTTTATATATTAAATTTGAAAATTTTTAAATTAAATCTATTAATTATCCCTTTTAAGAGTATTTTTAGAGTGCTGTCGACTTCAGAATTACTTAATCTTTAACTTTATATTTATAACATTGAAAAAACAGGCCTAATGATTATTGCAACGAATTTTAGAAGAGAAATCCAAGGAATAGAAAGAACTTTTGTAAAAAATGAAAAACACGACTGAAAAAAATACAATTATTACCTTATGATTGTAATACTTACACTCAGGGTTCTCTTCTAAAGTTTGTTGCAATAATCCACGAGAACTTTTTTGTCAATTTTAGAAATCAATTTAAAGGATACTTTATGCGAATGAAGAAACATTTGTATTTTTTAAAATATATTTTCGCGGTTAAATTAAAGTCTTCACATTATCTAATAAATTATTTAAAATAATATATGCACATGTTTTATGCTAGTGCCTTTCGCAGGAAATTAGTATTCAAAGAAAATAATTTTCATGAAAAATCATCAAGTTTCGAAGATGACTAAAAATTTGTAAAAAAGATTGTGTTAGTTTTTATCATCGGAAATCATAATTTTGAAAGCATAATCATTATGAAGATTTCCAATTTTCAACAATTTAAGGTTATGTTATTTTTTTGAATCGGTTTATATATAGATGTGTTTCACCCGAAATTTGTATTTTTAAACAAAAGTCATTAGAATTATCTCTAATGATTTATTTTGTTTAAAATGATAAAAGTTCAGAATTTTTTAAACAATTTTAGATACGTTAGTGTTTTTCATGCGAACTTTGTATTTTTAGTAAATAATTATTAGATTTCCAAGAATATTTACAAATTTTCAACAACTTTTAATTATGTTGTTTTGTTTCACCTGAAACTGATAATTTAGATTATCGTTATTCTTTATATGCTTTATGCAATTAGATATAGATTTAAATTCCGTAAAACTACTAATAAACTTCATAGATATTTAAAAGAGTGCAGGATTTATTTTAGAAGTTTAAATTGTGAATTATGGACGACAGAGTAAATAAAAGTGATAAAGTAAAATTATAGTGCAAGTTTCAAGTAAATGCAATAATTCTTCTCTCAATTTATCGTTTGCAGAGCTGTGTAAGCTTTCCCACGAGGATTTATAAGTTCTCTTTAATGCTAGTCGCCTTATTATACATAAATTTGTGAAATTCTTAATGGTGGCAAAATGGTCGAGGGGCAAGGAGCTTGGAATATTACGGGGTTATTGCTGCTTAAATAATGGTTTCAATTTCCAAGTAACGAAACGCTTTGAAGGTATATCACACTAGCTGCTCTGCTAGCACTATACCCCGCCACCTTATTAAGAAGAAAATCCGATATCCTCTTCCTCTTTCTCCTTCGCTTCCATCATCGATAAAAACGAGGGTGCCATGGCTCTTTTCTTTTAGAACTGGGTAAAAATCCTTTCTTTTCCTGAGAAAGAGTAATTACTTAGGTGCCACCTTGGCTTTTAGAATTTAGTATCGGACATTTTTACGGTATGTGCGGAGTCTGTTTACATTGCCCTTCTGTTTTTATTTAAAATTCTCTCTTTTGTTTACTCTTGCTTAAGGAAGAAGAAAATTTTCTAATTTTTATCCCTTGCCCTTTAGTCACACATTTTTAAAAATGTCTATGAAAATTTGTATAAATCAAATTTTGTTGATTCGAACACGCCAAATGTAAAAAAAATCGTTATAAAAATGATTTCTCTTGATACTAAGTAAATTTAACAATAACTATGTTATAAACACATGTAAATATAATTAAATGCTATATCACAATAAAAGATTAAGTATATGTAGTTTTTTTAAATTAAACTTCAATAATGAATAGGATTATATTTTAATGCCAATTTTGTAAAGCAGTAGCATAAAATCACGCGTAATTAATTGGCGTCGATTTACTACTACGGATCTTGATTTAAAATTATATGGTGTACGATTTAAACAATTTTATATTTTAAAAGTGCCAAATAAATTGCCCTAATCTGAATATTTAAAGAGTTACACATTTTTTATTATAAAATAAAAATGGATACAAAATAAATTAAATAAAAAATTATTTAGTTAATGTTTAAAGAGTCTAGAAATAATTCCTAGAAGATAGTATATTCAGATTAATTAACTCTCATCTCATAATAATAGAATTTTTCCTTTTCTGTTTCAGGTGAGTGACTTCATATTAAATTAATAAGGATTTATGTATTTGTAAGTAGAAACATTTATTGATAAATATTTTACAAAATTAACGTTGAATGCCCAAAATAGAACAGTAGCGATTTAATCAATTATAAACGATGTGAACCAGACTGCATATTTTTTTCATTAAGAATACGAAAGGTTTCCGCAGCAAGAACATTCTGTAAATTGCAGGTACCTCTGTGAATTGGAAATAGGAATTTAATACTTTTTAGGCAAAGTGTAGAGAGGAAACATCGCAAATGCATTTGAATTTTGCTTTTACAACTTTTCAGTTCCTCCTTTCTCCTTTTATTCGCTCATTCATGTTTCACTACGGAGAAATTTAAAAAAAAATTCGCTCTCGTAAATGACCTCAACAAAAAGAAAAGGGGGTAATTTAACGGGAATAAAAAATATAAATATTTAGAATGTTAAAAAGGAATGCAAGTTTGAAAAGAATCTTGTGATTAGAAGCGTAACTCGCGAAAATGATTTAGAAACGAATAAAGTCGCTTTAAGATTTGAGAATTATTATTCATGTTTCTTCTTTATTTCACTCTAGTACCTGATTTTGCTGCAGAAATTTCTTATCTTACCTATTCCTTTTTTATTTTGAAATTATGAAATTGGGGTTAAAATTCCTGTACAAATACCAAGATGCTTAAAATTCTTTGTTTTCCTTTTTCCCCTTCATCATCTCTGGTATTTCTCTTTGCCAGTGCAGTCTGGGATGCTTTCCTTCCTTCCTTTCTTCCTTCCTTCCTGCCTTTCTTCCTTCCTTCCTGCCTTTGGTACTAACATCAGAGCTATGCTTTACGGATAATTTCGCCAGGGAGAAGAATTTTGTAATTTACACCGACTCGCCAGCTGGATGCCGTGCCTTTGGATTTCGAATGAATTCTGCCTGCGCAAGTATAATGAAAGTGGATGAAAGTGGAGAACCAGGGAACCGTAATTTCTGGATACGGTGCTGCAAAGGCACAGAAAAGTGGCTGCGAAGGAATGACATGAAAAGAGAAAAATTGAATAAAAAAGAGCAGATAGAAAAGAAAAAAGAACTATAAGGAAGGGAGGAGAGAAGAAAGCAGGGTGGCCGTGGGACAGGTAAAACCTGGAAATCAGGTAAAAGTCAGGGAATTTTATTGGTCAGGGAAAGTCAGAGATCTGACAGGGATTTCCATATGAGGCAGTATAATTGTCAAGGAAAATAAATTTGCAATTTAACAATTTTAATTTGAAATTGTTTTACTCTGATTATAAAAGATACTTTGTAAAAAATGTTACAAGATCAAGATTCTGCCCTTTGAATATTCATGGACAGGGAAAATGAAAAATTAGGCAGAGAAAAGTTGAGGAATTTTAAAATGATGTTTTTAGCCACCTTGATATAATATTTTTGTTAGTGATTTATTTGCCTAGGAGTTCTATTTGCTTTTTTTGCAGTTGCTTCCTGTTGACGATTATAATTTCAACTAAAATTTTTTTTATTTTCTTGCGCCTCCAACAATTTTCTAAACAAGCAATTTTTGTTTGTGTAAAATTATTCTTTTTTGTTGAAAATTTAACTACCTGGATAAAGGTTCAATCACTTTGTTGAAAAAATCTTTTTTTTAATTCATCATTTTCGTTAAACATTTACTGTTTAGTTAAAGATTGGTTTATTTTTGTTTTAAAATTAATTATTTTAATTGCAAATTTAACTATTTCAGTTGAAGACTCAACATTTTAGATAAAAAATTCATCTCTGTGGTTGAAAATTCGTTTTTTCAGTGAAAAATTTACTATTCCAGTAAAAAAGCGATCATTTTAGGCTGACTAAAAATTTATCTCTTTAAAAAGTAAAAATCATTTTTTATGATTAAAATTAATTTTTGCAACTGAAAATTGTATCAAATTGTATTGTATTATAATTGTATTGTATATTATATTTTTTTCTTCACTGAAAAACCTTCATTTGCTGCTAATTCGTCCTTTTGATTGGAAATCTCTCATTTTAGTTCAAAAACCATCTCTTTGGTGGCAAATCTGACTTTCTTGCTGAAAATTAATTTTTTTCGTGGAAAATTAATTTTTTTTACTAAAAATTTAACTTTTTTATTTTTTTTTGTAAATTGATGTTTTTCTGTTAAAACTTAAACTGTTTTTGGGCAGAAAATTAATCCTTAGTTGAAATTTAGTCTTTTTTCGTTTTAAAATTCATCTTTTTTACTCTTTTAGTATCAATAAAGCTCAAGTTCATTAGCCAACCTTTTTGGATAAAAATGAAAAAAGGGAGCAAATTTTGCAAATTTTTGAGACCACTTTTTTCAAGATATAAAAATTCTCTGTGCAATTATTCATAGTACTTAAAAAGATAAACAATTTCTCTTTATTACTTTTTTTGATAAAATAAAAATTTTCAGAGATATAGCATTTTCAAAAAAAAAAAAAACGAAAATTAATCTTATCAGCCAAACAAGGCAAGATAGGAAAAAAGTTAAGACAAGAAAAATTTTTCTTTTGACACACACTACACGATTATCATAACGACTTTTTGAATTTTTTTTTTAGAAAAACGAAAATTCAAATTTCTATCGCACAAAAAACACTAAAAAATAAAAAATTCCATTTTACGGTCAAGCAATGCAAGATACGACAAATTATGGTCAGACTAACATTGTGCATTCAAACAGGATCTACACATTTTTTATTAGTGACACTTTGATAGGATGTGTATTTTTTGTTTTATTCTTAAAAACTAACATTAAAAGTGAAAAAATCTGCCAGGGGAATGGGCACATTCTCATCAAAACTTTGCTTATTTAATTTGTGTTTCATCTTGTGTGAGATTTAAAAAAATTTACTTTTTGAAAAATTGAATATAAAGTTAAAAAAATTAATAAGAAATGAACAGATGGGATCGCATGAACTACCATCTAACACAACGCTGCTGAAGGTTGGTGACCTTCTCAGCATAAAACACTAACCAGCTATGATTCGGTTTAAACTGATCCCCCCCCCCCCGGCCCCAACTCCTCATCAATCGAATTTTCGTGCATGGCTGAGACTAGGGATATAATTTAGAAGTTAGAAAAAGGTAATGGTGATGTGAAAATAAGCAAATTCAGTTTTTGAAAACCGGCAGAAGTTCACGGAGAAATGAATGTTTAAATGTAGATGTTTAAAGGGTAATATTGTCCCACCTAACATGCAGATATCCATGCCAAATATCTACTATCTTTTTG
>JAAAKG020192559.1:11117-24462 GCA_010014905.2 Druon quercuslanigerum
TTTTTCTTTCAATCTCTCTAATAACTTAACGGAAAATCACCCGACCGTAATTGGAAGTTCTGTGGTTTGATTCCCAGAGGAGCGAAGAGAGTAGATCTTTTTTCCGAAAAAAATTCAATTTTAATCATTTATGCTCCATCTAGTCAGAAATGACATTAAGTATTTTCTGTTATTTGAAGAGTTAACTTGGTCGATAGTGTTGATTTTTATTTTCATGGGTTGATGAAGTTCTATTATTTGAAATTTATTATTTATACAAGGGCAGCACAAATCTGATTATTAATTATGTATTATTAATAAACAAACACGTAGCAGTGCCCCTGTAGCAATAATTGAACAATATTTAATAATAATTTAATAGTTTGATAATGAGGATGCAGTTCTCATCAAAGTCTCACCCTCTACTTTACCAATCCAAATACGAGCAAATACTTCCAGGCCTATAGGACTTATTTGATAAATTGACAACAATATCAATAGCATTTTTTCTAAAAAAGGATCTACTCTCTTCTCTACACTGGAAACCTAATTGATGTGGATTGTGGAATGATATTTACACTGACTGACGGTAACTGTCTCTGATGATAACACAGATTGCTTTGAATTCCACGTATCACAAATGTAAAACATGGCTTGAAATAGTGTGTATATAAAAAAAAGAGTTTTCTTTCGATCTCTCTAATAACTTAACGGAAAAGCACCCGAACGGTAATTGTAATTTCTGTGGTTCGATTCCCAGTGGAGCGAAAAGATTAGATCTTTTTCCCTAAAAAATTCACTTTTAATCATTTATTTTTCATCTAGTCAGAAATGACGTTAAGTGTTTTCTGTTATTTGAAGAGTTAACTTGGTCGATAGTGTTGATTTTTATTTTCATGGATTGTGAAATTCCATCTACACTGATTGATGGTAACTATCTCTGATGATAAAACAGATTCCTTTAAAACAATGTCAATAGTAGCAATTTTGATAAACAGTAGAAAAATAGTGCTACTTATTAATAATGGCCCTCTTTGACGGAGAAGGTGTGGATCTAGGAAAAGTGAGGGTACGTGAGTTAGCCTTTGCAGATGACAAGGTTGTTATGCCTGAATCAATCGACGACTTGCAGAAACATGATACTCATCGCCTAATTAACCCTTTGCAGCATACATTTTTATATTAAACTTCCAAAATTCAAAATGGCGGATCCAAAATGGCGGACACATTTTTAATAAGTTGTTGGATTTTCATAAGACTTGTTACTCGGGGATTTTTGAGGTCTCTGATTATGAATCTGAAGTCGGAATTTCTAAAATTCAAAATGGCGGATCCAATATGGCGGCAACTTTTCAAAAAATTAAAAATCTGACTTCATATTCGTTATCACAGACATCTAAAAATCCCCAGATGCCAGGTTTCATGAAAATCCATTATTTTTTTGAAAACTTGTCCGCCATATTGGATCCGCCATTTTGAATTTTGGAAATCTGACTTCACACTCGTGATCAGTGATCCCAAAAAGCTCCGAATAATAAATAATAATAATAATCTGCGTTACCACTATGCCGCAAAGGGTAAAATAATTAAATTCCTTAAATTTTTTTCTAAATTCCATGAGTTTCAAAATAAGAATAGATAAAATTTAAGTCATTAGTTGAATTTTCACCCAAACGATTGATTTTATACGAAAATACGATTTTTTAAACCAAAAACAAGAATTCTTAACCAAATAGAACAGTTTAAAACAAAAAACAATTTTAGATCAAATACTGGAATTTTTAACTAAAAAAGATCTGTTAAAAAAATGAAATAGTTAAATTTTCATTTACAAAAATTATTTTTAAAAATTTTCACCGCAACAGTTAAATTTTGTACAAAAAAAAATCGAAATTTTATATAAAAAAGCAGTCGATTTGAGCCAAAAAATATGAATTTTTAACGAAATAATTAAATTCTTAACCAAGACAGATTAATATTTAAACAAGCAGTTGCATTTTCGATCAAAAATAATGAGTTTTTCACAAAAAAGGTTGTATTTATGTATAAAAAAAGATGTTTAAAAAAAATACATAAATTTGCAATCTGAAAAAAAATTTCAAGAAAAATTGGAATAGATACATTTTTAAGGAAGAAAATTAATTATAAACAAAAAAATTTTTTGCAATTTCAACAATTTTTTAGAATAGTTCAATTAATTTTAACCACAAAAAAAACAAAAATTTTAACCACAGTGGTGAATTTTCAACTAAAATAATCAATATTTACCTGGAATACTCTATTTTTAAACAAAAAAAATAATTTTTCAAATAAGAAAATTAACTTTCAACCAAGAAAGGCGATCGTTGAATTTTGAGCGAAAAAATTATCAATTTGGAACAAAAAGGCAATACTTAAAGTAACAGTTAAAAAAATTATTTTTTAACCAAGCTGATGACTTTTTAACTGAAATGATGAATCTTCAACTAAAATTGTTGAATTTTAAGCAGAAAGACGAATTTGGAACCAAGAAGATTAATTTATACCGATAAATAGGATTTTTTAACAAAATACATAAATTTTATCTTTACGAAGATAAATTGCTATTCAAAAATTAAATTAAAAAAATTTTTTTAAGTCAAGAGAGTCAAAATTGTAAAGAAACTTTAAAATAAAATAATTAAACTTTCAACCCAGGAGATGAATTTTCAACTAAAATGAAGAATCTCGCTATAAAACAATTGAATCTTCAAACAGAAAATATGAATTTCCAACAAGAAAATGTAAATTGTTAACAAAATACTTTTAACAAAATAATTTACATTTTGTTAAAAGTATTTTGCAGAAGAAATTAATTTTTACCCGAAAAAAGAATTTGAAACGAAAAATCTATTTTTTAATTAAAATCAAAAAAAAAATTGCAACCAAAAAGACGACTCCTCAAAAAATAAAGATTTTTCAGTAAAAAAAAAGTTCATCTAAATTGTTGAACTTTCAAGTCAAAAGACAAATTTCCTTTAAAGCGTTGCCTTTTTAATTCGGATATATATGAATTTTGAACAAAAAAGTTAATTTTCAACCAAACATTAAACATTGTATCCAGAAAGAAGAAATTTCAAAAATATCATCAATTAACAAAATAATTAAACATTTAACCAATAATATGAATTGTCAACTAAAATAATGAATCTGAAACAAACAAAAAACATATTTGTAACAAAGTGGTTGAAACTTCAATTCAGTATTTCAATTTTGAACCAAAATGTATTTATTTAAATCAAAAAAATTTTTATTCAAAAACAAGAATCTTAATCTTGTAAAATTTTGAACATATAAATTTTTATAAACGGAATAAAACAATTTAAAATCTATTATCCTTGACAGTTGCTTGACTTTTGTACCTGTCAACTGCAACAAATTAAATTCTTATTTATCACGTAACCAGTTTTATTTTTGAGTTCCTCCCGAAAACCGCTAGAGAATTCAAAGAGAATTTGAATACGAAAAAGTACATATTTTCTACTTTTCCTAAGAAATATCCTTTTTACTCTCGATGTATCTGTCCCTTTGAATTTGGTGCTGGGTTGAAACACCCGGTAGGTTTCGCACTTGGTCCGGGCTTTACTGAACTATTCAGGTCGGGTTTGCGACCTAGATCGAGAGCAACTTTCGACGCTTTTGGGGTGGAATCAGGGGAGAGAGTCGAAGGCGGAAGGAATAGGTCGGTCCCCTGGAGGTCTGGATTAAACAAAACAATGCGGGGATCAACCACAAAGACGAATCCACTATTGTCTTCCAGACAACTTTCCACCTTCAAATCAAGCATTCGTACCGAAAAAATCAAGCCTTCGGCACTATTTAATCACATCACAGAACCACACAAAAAATGGGGTATCGCAGCTTGTTAGGGCGTTAATTAAGCAATTCACGCCCCCCCCCCTTAGAACTCCCCACCCTTACTCTTCCTACATTTTCCTACTTCTCCATGCCTGACTTCATCCCCGCTCACCCCTTCCTCAACTTCCTCCTCGTCTCCTTTCCACTCTCCTCCGTTTAATAGCTAATATTTCCCTCCCCTACTCATCCTTGTTCGTAATAATTTCCCCTACTTCTCTTCACTTTAACTCAATTCAACTACTTCCCTCCACCGAATGTCCTCTCATTCCCCATAATTCCCCATCCCTCATTCCCACTCACTTCCCCTACTCACTTACTCCTCATTTCCTCTCACTCCAACCTTCTTTCCCTCCACTTACTTCCTAAACTCCTGATCCCCTGATTTCTTCTACTTTCCCTTTCCTAATTTTCTTTACCTTATTTTACCTCATTTCCTCTCACTTACAAACCCCTCATTTCCTTCCGTTTAACCTAATTTACCACCAATCATTTACCCTACTTTCCCATCTCTCAGTTCCTCTCACTAAATTTTGAGAACGATAGACAAAGCCCCATATTCACACTCTTTTTATTTTCCCTACTTTACCTTTCCTCAATTCCTATCACTTCAACTACTTTCTTTCTTATCGTTTATCCTCACATCATCTACTATACTTCCTCTAACTTCCCCTTTCCCCATATCAGCTGCTTCCCCATCCTTAAAATCTCCTACTTCCCCTCCCTTTATTTTCCTTACTTCCTTTTCCCTACCTACTCTCCTGACTTCCACTACTTTTCATTCCTTCATTTCACCTCACGTTCCTTACTTCCAATTCCATGATGTCCCCTTATCCTCCCTACTTCTTCTCACTTGATGCCTCACTTCCTCTACTTTTCTTTCCCTCGTTTCTTATAACTTCTCCTGCTTCCTTCCCTCGTTCCCATACTTTTTTCACCCTCAAATTAATTTCATTCCCCTACTCCACTCTCTTCCTTTCCTCTCCTTTCCCCTCAATTCCAACCGTTTAACCTACTTTACCACCAATCATTTACCCTACTCTCCCATCCCTCGATTCCTTTCGCTTAACCTACTTTACCAGCAATCATTTACCATACTTTTCAATCCCTCATTCCCCCCTTTTCTTCTTCCACTACTTTTCCTCCCTTCACTGCACGTTTTCCTACTTTCTCTTCCATGATTTTCCATCTCTTTCTATACTATCCCCTTAAATACCCCTACTCTCACTAACCTTATTTTCCATCATTTCCCTTACATCCCCTGATTTTCTTTAATTCAACTTATTAGGACTCTTCTTATTTTCCCCAGTTGAAATTCTTACCCTCCCACAATTTGGTTAAAGTTTCAATTATTTCTTTCCCCTCCTTTCCCCTGATGCCAGTACTTACGCTATCCTTATTTCTCCTAATTTTCCTCCTGGCAGTTTCCTCACTTACTTTACCCTCTCTTCACTTCCCCTAATTTCCTTCATTCACCATACATTACCTCCATTAATTTTCCCTACTCACCTTAATTTTCCGTAACTTCCCACATTTTCCCGTTCCCCATTTCTCCTATTTCAACTAATTACTCTACCGAAATTATCCCTCTATTCTTCTTCTTTCCCCTAACACCCTACTTTACCCCTTTCTTAATACCTACTTCACTTAATTCCACTTTCCTTATTTTCCCTTGTCAGCGCCTTATTTCCTTTTACTTCCCTTTCATAATTTCCCTTACTTCGCCTAAGTCTACTATCCTTGCTTTCTCTACTTCCCCTACACTTTTCCACCTTAAAAATTAAAACCTAAATTAAATTCCTCTTAATTCCCCTTCTACACCACCCTTATTTCTTCTCACTTTCGCACCCCTTATTCCATCATTATCTCTACCTTCATTCTCCTTATTCACTCTCACTTTCTATACTTCTATATACCTCATTTTCTCTCACTTCTCTTATTCACCTATTCCCCTTCATTACCCCCAACTTAATTCAGCGAACAAAAACTCACAGAACAACAAATTTGCAGAAGGTTTTTCTATAATGGAAATTTAAATCATATGATAAAATCTCTTTTTAATTAATAAAAAGCAAGCGGTAATTGCTAGGGTTTTTACGGTAAATCTGTTAAATTTTCTTATAAATAATTATGAATCATTTAAATATTCCAGTTGAAGCTTTATCGATTTATTTAAAAATTCATCAGTTGAATTGTAAATTCTATTTTTATTCGAAAATTTGTTCTTCTACCCCTTCTACTCGTTTCTCCTCACTCCGCCTAATACTTACCTTGCACTTCCTCTACCTCATTCGCCTTACGCCCCCTACTTTCCATCCACTTACTTCCCCTGCTTTTCATCCCCTAATTTCCTTTAATTTATCCTTAATTCCCTCCCCTCACCACCTTTTTTTTGCTCTTCTCATTCTCTTCAATAACTCTCTAATAATTCCCTCCTATTTCCTCTCGTTTAACCTACTTTCCCATCCTTTATTTACCCTGCTTTCCCTCATCTCTATACGCCATTTTTCTTTACCACCTGATTTACCTCCTCTCATTGCGCATCCCTCCCTTACTCTTCCTTAATATCTCCTACTCATCCTAATCTTATTTTTCATCATCACGTTTACTTCTCCTCCTGTCATTTCCTCTTAATTTCCCTTCTTTAACGTCTTCCTTTCTCTTTATTTTGCCTACTTCAAGCCCTTCCCGTTCCCTAATTTCCCGTTCTTTAATTTCTTTCTCTCTATTCATATACCCTTATTTTCCTCTACTCGTTTTTCATACTTGCCCTAACAACTTAATTAATTTTCGCTCCTTTTTCTTTCCTGAGTTTCCCTAATTGACCCTACTTGACTTTCCCTATCTTCTCCTGCTTCCACATCCCTTATTTCCAATAGTTCATCTAATTCCTCTGCTCTTATTTTTCCTTACTTGCCGCCCCTTTATACCTAATTCCCCTAATTCTACTCTGCTTATTTCTCCTACTTTTCCTCTCATCAATTCCTTTACTTACCCACCCTAGCTTCCCCCACTTTATCTTATTACACTTACCTCATTTCTCCTACGTTTACCATAATTCCACTTTACTTATTCCCCCTCACTTCCCACATTTCCTCTCCTTTCATTTACCCATACCTACCCTACTTCCCCTCACCTAATTTTCTCTCACATCACCACAATGGGGGAAGGGTACTAGTATTAGTGAGGGGAATGATCTGGGTAGCGAAAGTGAGGGGAAATGAGAGTGGGGAAGTGAGTGGAAATGTAGATTGGGGAAGTGGATTAGAAGGATTTTTAAATGGGGAAGTGAGCAGAGGGGGGAAAACATAGGGAAAAAGCTGGGGAAGGGAAGCGAAGGTTGGAGTGTGAGGAGGGGAAGTAGGGGAATTCACAATGAACAGGGAAGGGAAAATATGGAATAGGGATGGGGAGGGTTTAAAGACATAATTGACCTCTTAATAGTCTATAACTAATTTTTTTTCTATTTGACGATGCCAGTGCTCGTGAATAGGAAAATTTTATAAAGAAAATATTTATTGGAAGTTTGTTTTCTATAATTTTCAATAAATTGTGTTTTTTAAATAATTTTGCAAGAATTTGGATAAAAACAATATTATATTAAAGAAAGTTTTTACCTAAGATGATTCTCCTTCATATTATAAATAAATTAAATAAACAAATGGATTAGTCGGACATTTGTCGATGCTAAAATTAGTTTTCCTCAACGTCGGTTCTTTTAATTGAGAACTTCATGATAATTTTAATAACATTCATAATTGTTTGATCAATTTTATAATAAAAAAATATTAAATATAAACATTATTTAATCATGATTCTATAATTAAATTAAGTGAGAAATTTTATATTTTTTGTACAAATTTAATAAACTAATACAGAGGTCCCACCTCTTATTAATTTTGTACATTTTTTCATTATTATAACATTTAAAATGTTTGAAAATGTTTGCCCTCTGTGGAATTAGAAGCTAGATTTTTAAAAATTTCTTAATAAATTTTAAATTAATATAAAGATCAGAGTATCTTTAAATTATCGAAAAATTGCTTATGCGTCCGGCTTTACTGTACTTACGGTTATTAGGGATTTGGGAGCTATATTTCTGCTTACCTGTAACATAAAAATAAAGACGTAATTATTATCAATCATAATAAAGTTTGCTCAAAAAGGACAATTTACTAAGGAGTGAAATATAATTAAATAATAATAATAATAATAATAATAATAATAATTTTTAATCTTTTTTTTAATAATATTTTTTTTTATAATAAAAGATACTAAAAGATTTCAAAATTTACTTTAAAATAAGCATATGTTATTCAAAGTGAAAAATAATAAACAACTTATTATTATAAGAACTCAAGAAACGAAAAATAGGGTAATATTTTAAACAGAAAGAAAAAAAAGAAATTATAGATTAAACCTTTATTTGTACAGGATTTTTGTTAAAATTGTTATTGAAATAGGTAAAATTAAAAAAATTAATTATCAATTCTAGTTAACATATTTTTCAAAAACTTTTACTTTCGTAATTTTAATATTTTAGTATTATTAATAGTTGATATTTTAACCAATAAAATATTTTCTCTTTAAAAAGAAAACGCTAGATTAAATAAACAAAAAATGGAATTACTACAAAACCAGATAAATCTTTAAATCAAAAAGGCAAATTATCAACAAGTATTGAATTTTCAAACAAGAAATATTTTTTGTTTAAGGAAGACAAAATAAATTGCATCACAAATGTTGAATTTTCAAACCAAAAAATACGATATTTCTATAAAACAGTTGAATTTTTAAACGAAAAATTATATTTTCAAGTGACAATGTGAGTTTTCAAACAAAGAGATTTTTCACTTAAAATAATTTAAAAAAAAATAATTTTCTACAAAACAGTTGAGCCTTATACCACCAACTCGCTTACTTTTCAAACCAAACACACATTTAACTACAAAAAAGTTGAATTAGCAATCAAACGCTTTAATTTTCAACTAATTAATTTTCACTAAAAAAATTAATGTTTAAAAAACAAACAAAAAACAGACGAACTTTCCACTAAAATCATGAATTTTCGAGCGAAAAAAAAAACTTTTAAGAAAGCAGTTTAACTTTAAACCAAAGAATTGAATTTTTGACATAAAAAACTACTTTCAACGAAAAATGTAATTCAAATTAAAAACAGTTGAATTTAATTAACAAAGACGACTTAACTGAAGCAGATTGAATTTTAATGGTTACACTTTCAGTCAAAAACAAATTAAATTTCCGCCGAAAATTAAACAAATTTTCAATAAAATAGTTTCATTTTAAAGAAAATTATTAAATTTTCAAACAAATTATACAATTTTTAATTAAACAATGTGAATTCTATATCTAAATCGAAATTTAACAAATTGCAGCGGTCCATTCAACCTTTAACCCTCTTTAAAAATTTGAAATCTGAATATCTTTATATCACTATTAATAATTATTATTTTCAGTTTACCTTTGTTATTGTTTATATGGAGTGGAATGCCAAGCTGAATTAGATTCAAGAATTGATTACCGATTCTGATCAGCAACTATTCGCTACCAATTCAACCAGTTCACGTAGACCCTATTTTGCATGCTAGTTTGCACACACATACACACACATGCACTCACACACATACCCATACTCACATACACATACACATGCACACACAAACATAATTGGCAAACTTTGAGAACGATAGACAAAGCCCCATATTCATATGAATTTAGACGCAAGCTGACAAACTTGCGGAAAATATCTATACCTGGTGTTTCTCAATTATAGCAAATAGAAATGTTGATTGTATAGATTTGTTGTAAACAAAAAATTATTCACTTCACACTTCCCCTTCCCAAATTTCTCCTCCGCCACTTCCCTCTCCTCTCTCTTCTCCAGCTGACGCTCTTCTTCTCCTACTTTCCCTCCTATCACTTCTCCATGTCACTTCCATACATCTCTATTACTTCCCCTCTTTTTATTTTCCTTACCCTTATTTTCCTTACTTGCATTTCCCTGCCCACTCTCCTGATTTCCTCTACTTTTCATTTCTTCATTTCACCTCACTTCACATTCCATAATTTTCCCTTACCCTCCCTACTTCTTCTCACATGACGACTCACTTCCTCTTATTTTCTTTCCCTCGTTTCCTATAACTTACCCTGCTTCCCTTCCCTTGTTCCCCCTACTTCTCTTACCCTTAATTTACTCTCCTCTTTTTCTCTCTTTTTGCATAGGCCCCTCTCATTATTTACCTCCTTCCCTTCACTTAGCCACCACAATTTCCCATCCCTTCCCTTCCCCCACTGAGATGAATTTTTTATCCAAAATTTCGATTCAAATAGACAAATTTTAAAAATGTGAACTTTTTAGAAGAATGATTAGAGTTTCAAAAATATGATGGAATTCTTTTATGCCTCACTTCCTCTTCTTTTCTTTCCCTCGTTTCTTATAACTTCCCCTGCTTCCCTACCCTCGCTCTCACTACTTCTCCCACCCTTAATTTACTTTACTTCACTCTCCTCCTTTCCTTTCATTTTGCATAAGCTCCTCTCATTCTTTCTCCTCCCTCCCTCCACTTCAGCACCCTAATTTTCCTTCCTTTCCCTACTAAGATGAATTTTCAATCCAAAATTTTAATCCTAATAGACAAATGTATAAAAAGTGAACTTTTCAGAAAAATGATTAAAGTTTCAAAAATATAAAGGAATTTTTCGATGCCTCACTTCCTCTACTTTTCTTTCCCCCGTTTCTTATAACTTCCCCTGCTATCATTCCCTCGTAACCCTACTTCTCCTATCCTTAATTTACTTAAGTTCCCCTACAACACTCTCCTCCCTTCCTCACTTTTTGCATAAGCCCCTCTCATTATTTCTCCTTCCTCCCTCGACTTCGGCATCCTAATTTCCCTTCCCTTCACCCTACTGAGATGAATTTTTTATCCAAAATTTCAATCCTAATGAACAAATGTTAAAAGAAGTGAAATTTTAAGAAGAATGATTAAAGTTTCAAAAATATAATGGAATTTTTTTATGCCTCACTTCCTCTACTTTTCTTTCCCTAGTTTCCTATAACTTACCCTCCTTCCCTCCCCTCGCTCTCACTACTTCTCCCACCCTTAATTTACTTTACTTCACTCTCCTCCTTTCCTTTCTTTTTGCATAAGCTCCTCTCATTCTTTCTCCTCCCTCCCTCCACTTCAGCACCCCAAATTTTCCTTCCTTTCCCCTACTGATATGAATTTTCAATCCAAAATTTCAATCCTAATAGACAAATGTTAAAAAAGTGAAATTTTCAGAAGAATGATTAAAGTTTCAAAAATATAATGGAATTTTTTGATGCCTTACTTCCTCTATTTTTCTTTCTCTCGTTTCTTATAACTTCCCCTGATTCCCTCCCCTCGATCTCCCTACTTCTCCCACCCTTAATTTACTTTACTTCCCCTACGTCACTCTCCTCCTTTCATCTCTTTTTGCATAAGCCCCTCTAATTATTTCCCCTCCCTCCCTTCACTTCGTCAACACAATTTCCCTTCCCCTACTGAGATGAATTTTCAATCCAAAATTTCAATCCTAATAAATAAATGTTAAAAGAAGTGAACTTTTCAGAAGAATGATTAAAGTTTCAAAAATATAATGGATTTTTTTATGCCTCACTTCCTCTACATTCCTTTTCCTAGTTCCTTATATCTTCTCCTGATTCCCTCCCCTCGTTCCCCCTACTTCTCCAACCCTTAATTTACTTCACTCTTTCTAATCCACTCTCCTCCATTCCTCTCTTTTTGCATAAGCCCTCTCATGATTTCCCTTCCCTTCCCCTACTGAGATGAATTTTCAGTCCAAAATTTCAATCCTAATAGACAAGTGTTAAAAAAAGTAAAATTTTTAAAAAAATGATTAAAGTTTCAAAAATTTAATTGAATTTTTTTATGGCTTACTTCCTCTACTGTTCTTTCCCTTATCTCCTATAACCTTCCCTGCTTCCCTCCCATCGTTCCCCCACTTCTCCCACCCTTAATTTACTTCACTTCCCCTACTCCACTCTCCTTCGTTCCTCTCTTTTTGCAAAAGCCCCTCTCATTCCTCCCCTCACTCCCTCCACTTAGTCACCCTAATTTCCCTTCCCTTTCCCTACTGAGATGAATTTTCTATCCAAAATTTAAATCCAAATAGACAAAATTTTTCAATTTTCAGAAGAATGATTAAAGTTTCAAAAATATAATGGAATTTTTTGATGCCTCACTTCCTCTACTTTTCTTTCCCTAGTTCCTTATAACTTCCCCTGCTTCCCTTCCCTCCTTCCCCTTACTTCTCCCAACCTTAATTTACTTTACTTCCCCTACTCCACTTTCTTCCTTTCCTCTCTTTTCGCATAGGCCCCTCTCATTATTTCCCCTCCATCCCTTCCTTCACTTCGTCACCCTAATTTCCCTTACCTTCCCCTACTGAGATGAATTTTCAAACCAAAATTTCAATTCAAATAGACAAATGTTAAAAAAGTGAACTTTTCAGAAGAATGATTAAAGTTTCAAAAATATAATGGAATTGTTAATAAAATAGTCAAATTTTCAATCAAGATTTTTAACGAAGATTTTCAACTTTTAATCAAGCACTCAAACATTTGATTAAAAAGTATTAGTTCTGGACATGCAATATAACAGCTGATATTTCAAGCGAGGAAATATTTTAATTTTGAATCTAAAACAGTTGAATTCAAACAAAAAAGACGAACTTTTAATAAAATAGTTTAATCCTCAACCAAACCAGATTTTAATTAATTATTTATATATATTTTAATTAATTAATTTAATTAATTTTTCACCAAAAATTTGGATTTTTAACCAAGAATGATCAAATTTCCACACAAAAAAATAAATATTCAAGACGAAATTATAAATTTTGAACATGGTTGAATTTTAAAATAAAAACGATCAGTTCCTAATCAAAAATGGTATAGTTAAATCTGCTGTTGAAAAAATTGATTTTCTACCAAAAAAATACAAATTTGCAAGAAATACATCAATTTTATCAAATATATGGTTGAACTTTCAACCAAAAAGAACGAATTTTCAACAAATTAGTTTAATCTTCAAACAATAAAATTAATTTTTAACAATGTCATTCAACTTTTATCTAAGTAGTCGAATCATTAAGCGAAAAAGACTAATTTTTAAAAAGACAATTGAATTTTCCACCAAGAATTTTTTTACCATATAAGATAAATTTTTAATGTAAAAAGATGAATTAAAAAAGAAGCGTTGGAAGTTTCGAACAAAAAAGAATTTTCAACAACATAGTTGAATTTTTAAACAATTTTTAATACAAAACACGCATTTTCTATGCTAATAGAAAAATTTTTAACAACGGAGTAAAATTTTCTTAACAATGTTTCAATTTTCAACAAAATAATTTAATTTTTTAAATTTTTAAGCATTTTTAACAACAATTTCTTACATCTAAAATTATTAATCTTCAACGACAAAAAAGT
>JAAAKG020192570.1:0-24461 GCA_010014905.2 Druon quercuslanigerum
AAATAACCACTGCAAATACTAGAGCTCGGATTGATTCATGTTTAGAACATATTTGATGTATACTAATTATTGTATTATACCTTGAAGGAACAACAGCTATTCACAAGTGAGATAAGTACCTACTTTCATACTTTTAAAACGTAATATATCGTAAGTTTAATTAAATTCTTCATATTTTTCTTATTTAGAATTTTTTTCTTTTCCACAGATTCACAAATATATAAACATAGCTACTGCAACAAAAAATATTATTCGTATGTTTATAAAATTGCAGCGATGAATCTGCGAATCAAATGATGAGAGTTAAGAAGCGGCGAAATATTCCTATAAACTGGGTGTCCAGCGACCTTGAAAACCTGGACTTCTCCTGGAATTTTTTACGAGAATCCTAAGTTAATTTTTTTTCTTTTGAAATACTTATTTTATTGAAATACGAAAAGTAATTTAAATCTTCGATGTTAACTCAGTTTCAGAATAAGAACGAATCATGGCCATATAACGGATTTCTTAAGAGTTTCATCACTAGGGTTTTTTGAGTATACACCAAATTACACTAAAGATACACTAGATAGACACACTACATATTTCAAAATGTTTCAAAGATTTAAAAATATTTAAAAGGATTTTGAACAAGGCGTATTCACCAGCTTTTAAATATCACACCAAAATTTCACAAAGTTTTTAAATTGTTTAAAGGGTTTCAAAGATTTCAAAAGGGGATTTTAAAAAGGTTTTAAAGATTTTTTTTAACTTTAAAATTACAGTACAACAGATGACAAAGTTTTTAGAAAATTTGGAACATTTCATAAGATTTTATAAAGATTTAAATCTTTGTAAAATCTTTTCAAATATTCTCAAATGTTTTGAAACTTTTTCAAATCTTTCCAAATGTTTTAAAAACTTTGACATCTGGTGTACTACAATTTAAAAATTGTTTAAATTTTTTAAAACATTTTTAAAATCCCGTTTTGAAATCTTTGAAACCCTTTAAACCGTTTAAAAGGTTTGTGAAATTGTTGTGTGATATTTAAAATTTGGTAGACACGGCTTTGTAAAATGTTCAAAATCCTTTAAAATATTTTTAAATCTATCTAGATTATCTTTAGTGTAATCTGGTGTATACTAGAAAAACCGAGCGGTGAAACTCTGGAAAAATCCGTTATATGGCCATGACTTATTCTAATTCTGAAATTGAGTTAACATCGAAGATTCGATCTAATAATGTAATAATTTTCTAGTTTTAAAAAGAAATATAAATGTTAATTATTTAGTTCAATTAACCGTTAATTTTAATAATCATTATAAATGTCAATAAAATTAAATTGAAAACTATTTTCGCAGTTAACAATATTTACATGTCAATAATAAAAATTTAATGTTTACTTTGAAACACTTTTCATTAGTACTTATTAATTTATTGGATCTTTAATATGCTATAAAATATTTTATGGAGATAAATATATGCAAAAAACTTATTTTAACAATTAAAATAAATTAAATTTGTATTTTCCCCATGCATATGAATAATTTTCGGCCTAAAAGTACAGCCAGCGCCGCCACTCGGCCTTAGTCAAATCTTCTGACACATTTATTCTACAGGCCTTTATTTTTCCTTTATAGAAGAGCCAACCCCTGCATTATAGTAAAAACCAACTCCAATTTTTTAAAAAACGCGTAATGCGCCAACAGTATTTGTGAACACTTTTTAATCTCGTTTTACACTTTTTTTAAATTCATAATTAATTATTTATTTGAAATGCACGTTGAACCCAGGGGAACATAACCTTCTTTCATAATTAGGTTATACGTCTTTGCGCACGTCTTCTGAATTCCGGAGCCTTTGACCAATCAACGCAAGACCTCGAGCGCGGTAAATTTGAAAACCGAATTAAAATCGCCTACGCAATGCTTTTTTGCATTACACAGGTGCACAACGGGTTGCATTGTATGCTAAAGTTATAATCATCATAGTCCCTATGACTACAAAGTAAACGTGCTTACTGTATATATGTGGATATATACAATATCAAAAGTGAGAGCAGTGTTCAAAATAATAAATTAATGAATAATAATAACTTGAAAAAGTATATAGTCGCTTAGAATCTGCAAGTAGCGTGTCTCCGTCGCTTAGAGTAATATATAATATAAAACGATAAGAAAAAATAAATAATTATAATATTTATTGATGATTTATGAAAAAATGTATAGTATCCTCCTTTCATGCTTGTAAGGAAGTAATATTTTTAGTAACTGAAATGTGTTCAAAATAATAAATTAAGAAATAACTTGAAAAAGTAGATATCCATTATATAATTCCTTATTTTGTTATGTATACATTAGCAATGCTTGTAATACTAGCAAACATAATAATAATATAAAAATATATAGTTTATAATCCTAATAGCACGGAACGTTCCAAACAGAGATTGATTTACCGATATTGTTATTATTATGAATAAATATCGCGTAACCCGCAAGTGGAAGGATCAATGTCAGTTTAAAAGATTGATATCACATTACAGTGTAGCATAAGCAGCTTTCAAAACTCGAAAATGACATCCATTTTTGTCTATTTCTTACAGATGACGAGGTAATTGTTGCTAAATACAACAATTATTGAAGGTTAATAGGAACATTTCTAGAACATTTCTAGAACATTTCTAGAACATTTCTAGAACATTTCTAGAACATTTCTAGAACATTTCTAGAACGTTCCCAAACCGCGGACTTTTTACACATTCCGGGAACGTTCAGTACTATTAGGGAACAGATCCAAATTTTTCAGAAAGTTTTTAGAAATATTTGATGAATATCTATTTTTCCAATTAATTATTTATTAATTTATTATTTGACACACTGCACTAAATTTGATGTTGAGTTACGAAAAAGATAACTTTAATTATTTATAATTTTCATTTTTATATCTTTATCCTGATGAACCTTTTTTTAAATGGATTAACCAGGCGACAATCTTTTGCAGTGCATTGCTGCACATGACCACAACCACCAGTTGCTCACTGAGCGTTTCTTTCAGTCACGATATTTCTTTTATGATTTAGATATTTAGGAAACAATTTTTAATTTTCAAATACCGTTCCTGAATCTTAATAAAAATTTAGTAAATTTACCTTAAAAGTTACTGAATTTCGTTTTCAGCAATCTAATTTTCTATTTTTCAGTTACTTTAGTATAATAAATGTGTCGGAATTTTCCGAACATTTCTAATACTTTATCTTAGTCGAAGTTATTTCTGTTACACTTCCAGAGAATTGATATGAAAATTGACCGATCAAACTAGTGATTGATGGACTTGAAGAATGAACTTCCTGCTACGGAACGCCAATATTGCATATCTATATGATTCAGCTCCTAACACATACTGCTTTCCCAAAAATAACAAATTGGTTGGAATTAAAATTTTGTATAAGGCGCCATGGAAATTCGCAAATAAAACAAATGAATCTTAGTAATTATACACAAATTGAATATGAATATAAATTTACACGTTCAAGAAACCTGGTTGATGAGAAATGAACCTAGCCAACCACAATTTAGAAATCTGTTAGGAAGAATAAATTTGAAATTTTTCAATTTTCATTTAAAATTGTTTTTCTCCGATTATAAAACTCTAGGTTACAAATTTTACAAGTTTAAGATACTGGTCTTTCAATACTGATAGTCAGGAAAAATTAAAGAATTTTTGGAATAAGTTACGAAGTAACCTTGCTATCATATTCTTGTTAGTAATTTATTTATATTTCTTTTTTTTTAAGTTGCTTTCTTCTGAAAATTATATTTTCAGTTATCGATTTTATTATTTGTTTCAAAATTCAACAATTTTATTTAAAACTCATATTTGTAATGAAAAATTCAACTATTTAAAAATTCGTCTGTTTTAGTAAAAAAATTCATCTTTTTGGATTAAAATGCAACTATTTGATTGAATATTCAACAAGTTTCTTAAAAATTCAACTATTTTTTTTACTTTTCGTATTTTTGGTTTCAAAAATCAAGTATTTTCGTATAAAATGTAATACTTGTTTAAAAATTACATTTTGGTGCATGTATTTTTTCAGAAATGTCATCTTTCTTAGATAAAAAACAAACACCTTTTTTGTTGGCAATTCAACAAATTTCATACAAAATCATCCTTTTTTATTGAAAATTCGACTGCCTTGTAAAAAGTTTCTCTCTTTGAGTAGAAAATTAAAATTTTTCGTAGAAAATTTGTTTCTTGTTTAAAATTTATATTTCCTGTTTAAAAGTAAAACTGAAATCTTTTTTGGATGCAAATTCCACTATTTTTTTATTTAGCTTTTAGAGTTCAAAATTTATCTATGTCGTTAAACAACTCGTCGTTAAGCAACTCTATCGTTAAAAATAAATCTGCTTTCCTTGAAGATTCAACTATTTTATTTGACAAGTTTGGTAGAACCACTTTATTAAGAAATCATTTTTTATCGGATTTTTAAAATTGAAAATTCAACTACGTGACTACACGATGAAATACTTTCTTGAAATTTTATTTTTTTGAAGAAAGGTTTATCTCTTTGGTTACAAATTAATCAATTTGTTCAAAGTTGATTTTTTGCTGAAAATGACATTTTTCATAAAGAAAGTTTATTTTTTGGCTTCAAGGTTCAATAATTTTGATGAGCTTTCTGTTGTTTCCTGACAAATTTCCTTGATTAATAGATGAATTTACAACTGAAAAATATAAACATAGATTATTTTTTAGTTAGAAAAATATTTTTCAACCAAATAAAATAAATTTTCAACCAAAAAGATTAAAATACCATAAAAAAGAAAGATTTTTCGACCAAAAATTAAAAAGTTGCATTTTTAGATAAAAATTTTATTTCGAATAAAAAAAATTATTTTTGACCAAACAAACGAAACTTAAAAAAATCCAAAAATATTAAAATATTAAAAACTTAAACCAAAAATATTAATTTTCTACCAAAAAGAATCATTTTTAACAAAATACGTGAATTTTCAATCAAATATTTTAATTTATAATGAAAGTTTCAATTAAAAAGTAGTAATTTTCTACCAAAAAAAGACAATTTTCAATAAAATAGATAAATTTACAACTAAAATGGATACATTTAAAAAAATATAGAATACATTCATTTTTATCAAAGAATAAGTTTTGAAACAAATAAAGTAAATTATCAACAAAATAATTATATTTTCAGACAAAGAAATGAATTTTCTATCAAGAAGAATCAGTCTATGAAAAAAATTTTCGATACAAAATTGAGTTACATTTTAGTTTAAAAAATTATTTTTCAATGACAAAACTAATTTTCAACCAAAGAAATGGATGTTTTTCTTAATTCAAAAATAAAACTACAATTAAAAAAAAACATTATTTTTCTATAAAAAAATCTTTTTTAAAAAAATACATTAATTTGCAACCATGTAGTCTATTTTTTAATGAAATTTTACACCTAACAGTTAAATTTTTAACTAAAAAGGTAAATTAGTCACCAAGATAATTTATATTCTACAACAGAAAAAAAAATTTAAAGAAAAGGCAGACAATTCTCAAACAAATATAGTTGAATTTTCCACTGATGAAGATTGATGAAAAAGAACATGATGTAGCTAAATTTTCAGTTAAAAAATTACTTTTCCATTTAAAAAAACTAATTTTTGAGCCAATGAAATAAATTTTATACCAAAAAGATAAATTATTTACCTATAAGAATGATCAACTGGAGAAGATAAATTGGCAATCAGACATGGAAGAGTTAAATTTTCAGTTAAAAAAAGATTTAAAAAATAAATAAAATGTTTTTAAAAAATAGTTAAATTTTAATCAAAACAAAAACGAAAAAAGAAAAGATTTCTCAATTAAAAAGTGATGAATCATCGGCCAAAAAAGTAATATTTACAAAGTAGATCTATTTTCAACTAAGTAAATGAATTGTGAGCCGAAGAAATTTTTTCAGTTGCTATTATCGATTAGCGAAAATCTTGAAAATATAATTAATTTGTTCTATTAGAAGAAAACCCCTGTAATCAAAGTCAAATTTACAGTATGATTCAAACAATAACTGATTAAAATACCCTGTAAATTCCAGACTCTTCCGTTTTTCTGACCATAAGATACTGATATTGAAAAATATGAAGCGTAAACAAATTTTCGTGAATTTTCCCGAAAATGTTCGGAAAGCTAATAATATTTAACAACTCGTAAAATTTCCCTGGCGTTCCGTAGGGAAAGTGTCAAAAAACTTTCGGGAATTTTCCAAAATCTTAGGGAAATCTTCGGGAGTTTTTCGAAATTTTGAAGAATTTTCACTAACATTTCGTAGGGAAAATTTCTGAATTTTAGGGAATTTTCGCTCAAATTTCGTAGGAAAAATCTGAATTTTTGGAAAATTTAAGGAATTTTCCCTAACATTTTGCAAAGAAAATTTCAGAGAAATTTTCAAATGTTAGGGATTTTTACCTGACAAGCCGTAGGGAAAATTTCAGAAATTTTTTTAAACGTTAAGAAATTTTTGCTAACAAACTGTAGGGGAAATTTCGGAAAAAGTTTTAGAAGTTTCCCAAATATTAGGGAATTTTGCTTAAGAAATTACAGATACAATGCAGAAAATGGGCGGGAATTTTTCTAAATGCTATGGATGGATTTTAATTTTACAAATTAGGAATCTTTTTGGCGTGTGTATTGGGTTGCATATATATATTTTTTCTGACACAATTATATTTTAGACAGATATATTTACAATAATTACAATTAATTAGTCAAGCAATTGTTTAAAAGAATGAAGTAAGGCATGTCCTTGCCAATACCGAAATTGATACTAAAAATTCCAAAAATATAGTAACAAAAAATATGGAATCAAAAACAAAAATTTGTTTACCGATGTTTTAAAATTCGAAATTTATTTTCCATCAATCACTATCTTTTTGACTTTGCTATTTCCAAGCCCAAAACAGTGGAAAGATATTTTAGCTCCTCCGAGAATACTAAAAATTGGCACTCGTTACATTTGCAAAAAATTAATCTAATTCATATTTTTATTTTCCAATGAGAAAACTCAAAATTAGCAAAAGAAACATCAACTCGAACATTCTCCATAATTATTTTCGCTCTTTCGATATGTAAGTCCTTGAAACTTCAGAGACTGAAATCGTCCAATTTACGTTACCTGGCGGCCTCTCGTGTTTTCATTTCGAACTCGTTCTCCCTGGCAAGGCAGAACTCTAGAAAATTGATTTTCTAGAGGGAATTCTAAAATAAAAATCGATCCAGTCCCAAAACTGAAGGAATTTTCAATTAATCACATCATCAATTCCTCAAGTTTCTGAACAATCGATCTACAAATAAATCATGTATAATAGATATAATATATTTCATGTAATAACGTAAACAAGTAATGCTTTTTGTACAAATGCGTCGTTACAAATATCAAAAATTAGTCTGACAAGCTAGAATAAAGAGAGCCGACTTTTAAACGCACCCAATTATTATCTAGATGTAGATGCTCATGAAATCATCACGAAATTGTCATCAAAATCTTCATCAAGATCGTCATCCAAATTCTTTCATCAACACATCACTCAATTATCCCTCCTCTCGAAACTGTTTATGGTAACTGAAATTTAAGACAGTTCATTCTGCAGGCTAGAACTGATTACATCACACTAATTGATCATTTGGCAGATCAGACTGGAATCGAAGAGAAGATATTTCGATCAGAGATTCCATTTCGCAGGATTTTGCTCGCTATGGACACTAAAACTTTTATAAGTCGTCGACGTGCTTCGGAATACCGGTTCGAGTGTCGGACTTTATTTCCGCGTATAAAAATTTCACGACTTATTACGCTGCCGCGACACGAATGAATCGCTACGGAAGCGGCATCTTAGCAGTTCGCCTTAGGGCGGTTTAACGACCGGCGACTCACAAGTAGGTTACTGTCAGTTTTCCTTGTGAAAATAAAGGAGGAAAATGTCCAGGATCTCGGATTTTCGCTTGGAAATACTCGTTACGTCTGAGAAAAGTGACACATGGAAAATCACATTTATAGGGATATATAGGAACAATTATGTACAAGTCTTTAGAAAATTTCTAGTTGACACTTTGGCAGTTGTCTTTAGTCGAAGCCTCAGCAATTTTTCCCAGATAAAAACTTTCTTTGCGATCCACGTTTGACTGGTTAAAGTTCTGTTCTTACTTTTAAGGCCTGAAGAATCAGTAGAGAAGTGGAAATATAATTTGGTCCTTCGAGTCGGATTTTCTCCGCTCTTGAAAAATGCCCCTTCTTCAAATCTTAACGCATCTTATAAAAATAGGTTATAATGCAAACTAAATAAAGTCAAATATTTTCAGAGAATATGTGCTCTTGCAAAATTATAAAACAGAATTATTTGAGCATCAAAAAAATAAAAGTAAATTATTTTAAACTGAAAGCCTTTTAAAATTCAACAAATTCAAATTTCAGGAACTGAAGGATAAATACATTAAAATCGAAATATATATATATATATATATTTGAAATTCTTGCCTTTAATTTTGATAGATTCGCACTTAAAAACTAGTAATTCCTGAAGGATTACTATTTTACATTGTTCGATTTTTAATCATTAACATTTATTACTAAACTGTTCTCAATTTCAATCTTCGTATTTTAATATTTTAACACTTTTGTACATTTTTAGATCAAAAATTTAAAATTTATCAGTTCCAAATTATAAACTTAAAAGCAACTTTTTCCATTTTTCAAAGTTTTTAAAATATTATGAAATTTCTAAAATCAAAAAAAGTAAACTGATCGTTTCAGTCGTAACACTAAAAAATTTGAAACTAATAAGGATAAAATAAAGAAATAGAATAGTTTAATTTTCAATCAGAGAAATAAGTTTTTAAGCAAATAAAATAAATGATAAACGAAATAGTTAAATTTTCAGACAAACAAATTAATTTTCTAACAAGAAGCATTAAAGTCTATACAAAAAGTCAAGAAAAAATTACGTGCATTATAATAATGAATTACAATAAATAAAAATCGAAATACTCAACATTACATAATTGTAAATAAAAATATTTAAAAATGGAATTTTAAAGTTACATTTTTAAATCAATTCGAAATTCTTGCTTTTAATTTGATTGACTTACACTTGAAAAATATTAATTCTTGAAGGATTGCAATACAAAATTCTTCAATTTTTAATCATTAACATTTAATATTAACATCTTTGAATTTTAATCCTTGCATTTTAATATTTTAACGTTTCATAAATTTTAAAATAAAATTTTTTAAAGTTATCAGTTCCAAATCATGAACTTAAAAAAATCTTTTTCAACTTTAAAATTTTTTCAAAATATTATGAAATTTCTGAAATAAAAAAGGAAACTGATCTTTCGAAATATACAATTAATTACTAAACAAATAAAATATACTCTTTTTTGATAATGCTATAATTAAACAAAAAAAAAATTCCACCCAACACAGAAATCCCACGTCATTTTCCGGCCCAGTAGCCTCACTGAGCAATTTTTTTAAACAGCAAACGAGTTTAGTAATTAATACTCTCTGGTTTCTTATATGATGTAGAAATATTCGGAATTCACTCGAATTTCTTTGAACCCTTCTGAATTTATTAGATTCCTCTAAATTTTAGTATGTCCCTGAATTCTCTGCATTCTTCTGAATGCTCTGAATTCCTTACTCACAGAAATTAAAGCGAATTTCAAAAAATATGATTGAAAAAATAAGGATGTCAAAAAAGAATTTGAAAGAGTCAACTCCTTTAACCAATTCGTATTCTTCTCAAATTGAAACGGCCAAGCGCAGAAAAAAATAATTCCTCGGGCGAACTTTCGCTCTCAACTGTAAACCAAAAGATTACCCTAATAAAGCTTGTGCTTCCAGATCCAAACTTGAATCTCATCTCAGAAATGGCACATTATTTTTACAACTAGAAACACTCCGACCCTAAAGTCACAACAGATCATCGAAAGTCGAGAAATCTTTTCAGCATCCAAAGGGAGGGAGACAATAATCCCTCCATCCAACTGTTATCTTCTGTAGTCGAAGTTGGCATTCGTGAAGACTGTGGCTTTCAAGGTGATGGAATGTCTCCTTGTTTCCTCCTCGACCGGATGCGAAGAAATTTTCCTCTTCCCAAAGATGTTGTGCCTCCAAAGTTGGTGGAGAGCTAGGGAAGCTTTGGTGTGATAAGGGCTGGAAATTTGACCCCTAGCGGGTGCATCATCGGGACAGGAGAAGCACCTAAATTTCCTCTGGGCTGCCAAATTGTTCTGCTGCCTCATACAATTATCTGTCAGATAACTTATGTCGTCCGTTCCCAGCTCTTTTTCATTATTATTTGTGTTTTGGTCTGAAGAGATGAGCGGATCTTCCTCGAATATGCGACTTTGGTGTAAAACCTTTCTGGGTTGACTCTGCTTCCTCCGCCTTTCACTGGATCTGTTGTTGCTCAGATCGCTATTAGGAAAAACGATGTTTAGCTCGACTACATTCTGCTTGCGACAGGTAAAAAACTTGGTCGTGTAAGTCAAGGTCGTCGCAGTTGTCGTCCTCGCAGCTGCAGCGCCTCTCTTCCCGAGGTGACGCCATGGTTGCTGTTGAGGGGAAGTTTACCATCTCGTGGCTGCAACCACCGCGGCACTGTTTCATAAGTTACGTTCAGTTTTTTTCAGTTTTTACTCAATGATTTGGATACGTACACGTAAACACGTAAAACTGCTTTCTAGAAACAGCGAGTAACAAAACGAGCAGGCGTGCGGCTACTGATGCGACGACAAGAAACAAGGACCTTGGCGGTAAATTAAAATAAGGTGTGGGTAAACATTAATCTAGATCTAAAAAGCTACAGTGAAAATAATGCGATACCTCCATGTTAAAAGAACCTTTCTCGAAGTTTATACCTAAACAAAAGCACTCTGGTGTCGGTCGTCTAAACTAATAACTCTCCTTCTTGAGTGCGCCCCTAGTTCTCGGCCTACAAATTAATTCGTTGCCTTTACTTTGTTGTGCTGTAACTATTGGCCAAACTTGAATTATTTCCCGCACTTAGCTATTTTTAAAGAGCAAACTTTGAGCTTTAAAACACAATATAATAGGTGGCGGTCCTGGGGACTTAGACTAACAATGATTAGTAAATACAATGATTTTTTAGGAAAAGTATGCAGGGCCGACACTTATTACAGTGTGTTTTGTAGCTTAAGGTTTACTCTTTAAAACAACCTAATTGCGGGGAAAAATTTAAGTTTAACCAAGAGTTACAAATACATGAAAGAAAAGGCACCGAATTAATTTGTAGACCTATTAGTACGAATACGCATAGTATAGGTTTAGCAATTAAATACTTTCTGGTTTAGTACATAATTTATAATTATTTTGAAATCACATTTAATTCCTTCAAATAGTTTCTACTTCTTTAAATTCTTTGTAATCTTCTGAATTCTTTGGAATTCTTTTAAGCCCTTGTAGATTATTTTCAATTCTTTAACTCCCATGCAATCTTCAAAATTGCTCGAAATTGTCTTAAATCTTTAGAATCTGAATTCCAAGGGCTTCCAAATAATGCAAGAATCTCAGGGATTCCAGAAGATTGCAGAAGATTTCAAAGAATTTAAGACAATTTGAAAGAGTTCAAAAAAAGCACTCCAAACAATTCAAACGAATTAAAAAGAATTCATGGAACTCAAAAGAATTCAATGTGAACTCAAAATAATTTTAAGTAATATATTAAGCCAAAGTATTGATTATTGAACCTGTTCTTTGTTTGCGCATTGTATGCATACTAGAACAACGGGCAAAATAAAAAGCACGATGATTCATAAAGAGATTCTTTGAACATGCAGGTATCGATAGAGTTCTTAAATGCCTAAGAATTTATTTAGAGCACATGCTCTCGAGAATATGCTTAGCATTTAATACAATTTGAATTCCAAAATTCTAGAGTGAAATGAACATATCCTTTTTTAATTTTACAAATTAAAGTTGAAGTTAATTTTATTACTATGGTTAAAAATCATAACAATTTTGTTGAAAATTCACCTTTTTGATTCAAATAATCTATTTTGGTATACAATTTAAATCGTTGTTCGTTCAACTATAATACAACACGTTTTTCGTTTAAAGTTCATATTTTTTGGTTTAAAACTCAACTAGTTAGCTGGAAGAAAAATTACTTCGTTTAAAAATTGCTTTATTTGCTTGATGATTGACCATTTTAATTGAGAAACTTTTTTTGTTCAAAATTGAAATATCTAGTCGAAAATTATGTTTTATAGTTCAAAATTAATTTTTTTAATTGTTGATCTTAGGTTTATTGACCAGGAAACATTTAATTATTAATTTTAGATGTTAATTTTGTTTGCATACTGGTCTATCCCAGCGGAGATAGACATTTTTTTCACAATCTTAAGATTTATCAATATTTTAATAATATTGATATAGACCAGTAGACAAACAAAATTAACATCTAAAATTAATAATTAATTTTTTTAACTGAAAATTTAAAGGGAGAATATTTAATCTTCTAGGTGAAATTCATTTTTTTGCTTGTTGAAAATTCCTTTTGAAATTCAAATATTTGGTTGAAAATTCGTTTTTTTCGTATTTATAATTTATTGTCGAAAATTTATCTTTTTCGATATAAATTTAATCTTCATAGTTTAAAATTATGCTATTTCATTGAAAATTTAAATTGAATGCAAATTATTATTTATTTTACAATTTAATTATTCTATTTTTAGTTGAAAATGTATCTATTTTATGTGAAAATTAAAATATTTGTTGAAAAGTCGTCTTTTTTGGTAGAAGAGTACTATCATTAGTTGAAACTTCATCTTTTCGGTTAAAAATTCAATAATTTGGTAAAAAATTTAACTATTTTGTTGAAAATTCGTTTCTTTCTTAAATGAAAATTTATTTTACTAACTAAAATTTCAAC
This sequence comes from Druon quercuslanigerum, assembly GCA_010014905.2. NCBI lineage: Eukaryota > Metazoa > Arthropoda > Insecta > Hymenoptera > Cynipidae > Druon > Druon quercuslanigerum. The sequence goes on from JAAAKG020192570.1 coordinate 12,946, forward strand.
TCTTTTATGTTTAAAATAAAATGTATCTTTTTATGTTCAGAATAAAATTGATCTTTTTAGTTTGAAAATTCATGTATTTGGTTGAAAATTAAATTTGTTTACTTGAGGATTTATCATTTTAGTTGAAAATTCATTTTAACTATTCCATTTTTTGTTGAGCATTTACCTTGTTTCATCTAAATGTAAAATTTTCATTAAAAAATTATCTGTTTTGTAGAAAATTTTACTTCTCTATTTTCTATTAAGAATTCATTTCTTTGGCTGAAAAAAAAATAATTACTTAGTTGAAAATTCGTTTTTTTTCTTGATGGAAAATTCATCTTTTGGGTTGAAAGTCCACTATTTGGTCAAAAATCATATTTTTGTTTGACAATTCATCACTGTGATAAAGAAATCATTTCTTTGGCTGGAAATTCGTTTCTATTAAGTTAAAAATTTATTTTTTGAACTAAATATGCAACTATTCCATTTTTCCTTGAAGATTTATATTTTTAGTTGAAAATTAATTAACTTTGCTTAAAACTCGTTTTTTTGTTGTTTAAACTTTACTTCTGTAACTGCAAATTAAACTATTGTATTTTCGTTTTTTAAATGTATTGTTTTTAGGTGAAAATTTATATATTTTATTAAAACAATCTTTTTTTTGGCAGAAAATTCATCTTTTGGATTTAAAATTAAATTATTTTTTCAGAATTCTTTTGAAAATTGCTTGAAACTTGATCTTCTTTAGATGAAGTCATGTAACTTGTTGAAAATGAGTCTTTTTTGGTAGAAAATTAATATTTTGGGTTGAAAATTGAACTATTTGATTAAAAATTCCTTTTTTTTTTTTTGTTAAAGAATTATCATTTTAGTTAAAAATTCATTTCTGTTTGAATTTTTTAAATTAAAAAACACGACTAAAAAGTGTTGAAAATATATTTAGAGGCGAAATTTAATGCGAATAATATTTTTTCCATTACTTTGACTTATTTCATCATTTAAATTTAGCGATCTTTCCAATTTGAAGTAATAGATTTTTACGCGAAATTTAAATAAGGTAATTATTAATAATAGAGATAGAAAATAGGCTTTTTTTAAATCCTAATTCAAAATGCTCATAATTTCTCATTAAATTCTCAAAGCACATAAAAGTCGAGCATATTCTCGAGCATATTCTCATGCTCATGAGTATCGAGTGATTTAATTTTAAATCTGAAAGGTAAACACAGAATACGACACAAAATAAAAGGATATTTTTCAGAATTTGAAAAACTTATCCTTTAGGGTTTGTAAGGGATTCACTCCAAACTATATTAAAAAACTCCTTCATGGTATAAGAGTTGCCTAAATCTCTTGATTGCCTTTGAACTACAAAGTTTGCCCAACGTGGTTAGACAAACTGATTAATTCAGTTGTACAACTGGAATCTAAATATCGCAGAAGATGTCTTTTACCATGACTGGAACTTGTGAAACTTTAGCGTGCAGTGGAACGAAAAATGAATATAAGAAAACCAGAAGTTTCGTCCGAAACTTATCTCTTTGGCTGAAAATTAATTAGCCTGCAAAAAGATAAGTTTCAGAAGTTAACCCGATGCTGCCAGGTCTAAATACTAAGCTCAAATTTCATTTGTAATAAATGCATATTGTTTCCACAACTTCTTTTAAGAACAAACAAAAATGTTTTCTCTGGCAACACAGTAAAAAAAATCAGATATTTAAGCCAAAGTTAAACATGCACATAAATAAATAAAACTAGTACAGCAAAATACGATAATAAACATTGAATATTATTTTAAAATCCTACCCAAGGATTGTGCTAGGAGGAATGACTGTTGCTGATGATGGAATGGCAGATGCTGGAGCTGGAAAGACTGGAGGTCCTGGAGGAGGTCGCCCTCCACCTACAGGACTGGAAAATAAAAATTTCAGTTGGACTCGTGAATGTAAACTTCGGTAATAAATGAAGAATTAAAATAAAAAGAGATTTTCAGAGTAAGTGCTGAAATGTGCCTAATTGAATTTTACGTGGCAGTTAATCCGGGTATTATTGAATTTTTAAACTAAGAAAAGTAAAATTTAATTAAAAAAGTGTAAGTTTGAAACATTTAATTTAAATAAAATTATGTAAGAATACGAATTTGCAAACAAATATTTGATTATTTTTATACTAAATTATTAAACTGTCCTAGATAAATTCAGGAATTTTCTATACAAACCAGTTAAATTATCAAAGCAAAAATATGAATATTTGATCAAAAGGTTAATTTTATACCGAAAAGACAAATTCTCAACAAAATACAAAAACTCTTAGCCCAGAAGTTGAATTTTCAACTTAACTAGATTCATTTTCAGCAAAAATACGAAGTTTTAACAAAATAGTTCATTTTCAACAAGTCAATTGTTTACTTGAAAAAGAACCATTAGTTATGACATTTTCAACCAGAAAGATGCATTTTTAAGCAATTAATTTTCTACCGAAAAAAACACATTTTTAATAAAGTGTAAGAATTCTCAAACAAAAAGTTGAATTTTTGAAAAAGAAATTAATTTTTTTTTTTAATTTTTAACAAGGTAGTTTAACTTTAAATCCTAGTTGTTAAATTTTTAGCCAAAAATATGAATTTTTAAACAATTCATTTTCCACCTAAAAAAACGAATTTTTCACAAAATTCAAGAATTATAAACCAAAAATTTAAATACTGAACTAAAAAAGATGATTTTTTTGACAAAGAAAATTAATTAAATACTAAAAAAGACGATATTCTAATAAAATTCCATAGCTCTCAACCAAGCAGTTGAATTTTCAAGAAAGAAACCAATTTTTTAATTTTTAAGAAAGTAGTTCAATTTCAAAACCTAGTTATTAAATTTTTAACCTAAAACATTAATTTTTATGCAATTAATTATCTACCGAAATTTTTTTTCAATAAAGTTCAAGAATTATCAACAAAAAAGTTCAATTTTCAACTAAAAAAGATGAATTTTTAAACAAAACGATTAATTCTTTACGAAAATAAAACGAATTTATAAACAAATTCACAAATTTTCCACCAAAAAGTTAAATTTACAACCAAACAAAAGGAATTTAAAAAAAAATTACTTTACTAACAAAAAAGACAAATTTTAAACAAAATTCAAAACTTTAAAAAAATTCTCAACCAAAAATTTCAATTTTCAACTAAGAAAGATGAATTTTTAAACAACAAGATTTATTTATTACCAAACAAACGAATTTTTAATAAAAATCAAGAAATCCTAACCAAAAAGTTGAATTTTTAAAAAAGAAAGGAAAAAAATAATTTAATTTTTAAGAAAGTAGTTTAACTTTAAAACCTAGGTGTTAAATTTAAACCAAAAAAGATTAGTTTTCTACGGAAAAATGAGTTTTTAAGAAAATTCACGAATTTTTAACCAAATTGTTGAATTTTCAACTAATTCAGGAATTTTCTACACAAACCAGTTAAATTATCAAAGCATAAATATAAATATTTGATTAAAAGGTGAATTTTATACCAAAAAGACTAATTCCCAACAAAATACAAGAACTCTAAGCCCAAGAGTTGAATTTTCCACTTAACTAGATTCATTTTCAGCAAAAATACGAAGTTCTAACAAAATAGTTCATTTTTAACAATAAGTCGATTTTTTACTTAAAAAAGAACCAATAGTTATTAAATTTTCAACCAAAATGGTGCATTTTTAAGCAACTAATTTTCTACAGAGAAAAAAAAACAAATTTTTAGTAAAGTTCAAAAATTCTCAAACAAAAAGTTGAATTTTTAAGAAAGAAACTAATTTTAAAAATTTTTAACAAGGTAGTTAAACTTTAAATCCTAGTTGTTAAATTTTTAGCCAAAAATATGAATGTTTAAACAATTTTCTACCGAAAAAAATCAATTTTTTACAAAATTCAAGAATTATCAACCTAAAATTCAAATTTTGAACTAAAAAAGAATAATTTTCAAACAAAAACATTAATTTACTACTAAAAAAGACGATATTTTAATCAAATTCTATTACTCTCAACCAAGCAGTTGAATTTTTAAGAAAGACACCCATTTTTTTTAATTTTAAAGAAAGTAGTTGAACTTCAAAATCCAGTTATCAAATTTTTATTCCAAAACATGAATTTTTATGCAATTAATTATCTAAAGAAAATTTTTTTAAAAATAAAGTTCAAGAATTCTCAACCAAAAAGTTCAATTTTCAACTGAAAAAGATGAACTTTTAAACCAAGAGATTAATTTACCACGGAAATAAAACGAATTTATAAACAAATTCACGAATTTTCCACCAAAAAGTTAAATTTACAACTAAAAAACAGGAATTTTGAAACAAAAATATTACTTTACTAACAAAAAAGACGAATTATAAACGAAATTCAAAAATTCTCAACCTAAAAGTTAAATTTTCAACTAAATTCTACCAAACAAACGAATGTTTAATAAAAATCAAGAAGTCTCAATCAAAAAGTTGAATTTTTAAAAAAGAAAGGAAAAAAATAATTTAATTTTTAAGAAAGTAAGTAAGTAAAGTTCAACTTTAAAACCTAGGTGTTAAATTTAAACCAAAACGATTAGTTTTCTACGGAAAAACGAGTTTTCAACCAAATTCACGAATTTTTAACCAAATTGTTGAATTTTCAACTAATATGTTGAATCTATAACTAAAACAGATGAATATTTAAATAAAACATTATTTTACTAACACAAAAGAAGAGTTTTTAACAAAAAATTTGAATTTTCAACTAAAAAAGAAGAATTTTTAAACAAAAAGATACATTTACTGCCAAACAAAACGAATTTTACTTACTGCAAAGGCTGTTGCTGTTGATGTTGTTGTTGCTGCTGCTGCTGCTGCTGCTGCTGAGGCTGTTGATGACGATTGCTCTGAGGCTGTGGTTGTGACTGTGGCGAGGTTTGCGCTGAAGAAGCTGAGGCTGGAGAATTTGCACCCGTGACTCTGTGTACGTGAAGCTGATGAACTTGTAGTTGCGCAGCATCTTCAGCTAGGAAGGAACATCTCGAACATTGTCTTTTATTGTGAACCTTAAGGACATGGGTCGCTAAACGTTCAGCCCTCGCTGCTTTGTATTCGCAAAGAGCGCAAGCAAAAGGTTTCAAATGGGTGTTTAGATGACGTTTTAAACACCAGTTATCGACTCCACTCCAGGAACAATAACAGCAGGTGTATCTGGAATTCAAAAATACTCACTTTTTACGATTCTCAGTTATCTTCAGTCGGTTTAGTTGGGGGCCTACGGATTAAAGGTCCTCTCAACCCCCCCCCCCCCACTCGTTTTCAAAATCCCCTGATTTATCCTCAACCAATTTTTCATTTTCCTTAATCATTAGTATTCAGATACCAACATTTTAATCTTGTAATATTTTTAGCCTGGAATCTTTTATAAACGGAATAAAAAAGTATCTCAGACCAAAATTTAAAATTTTCAACATTTATTAATCTATTTTAAACAAAAAAAAGTTGTTTTTTTTTACTGTAAGATGGCTTTTTAAGGGAAGACTTGAATTTTCTTTAAAATAATTAAATTTTGAACATAATAGTTGAATTTTCAACCTAAATAGATAATGTCCCAACAAAAAAGTGTCCTAGTTTATATTTCAATAAAAAATATTATATTTATGAAAAAAAAAGAATTTTAAACCAAAAGACGAATTTTCAACATTTAAAGATTGTTCCCGCAAGATAGAAATACAATTTCATCTAAATTTTTGAACCCTCAAGCCAAAAGATAATTTTTCTCTTCGAAACTTGAATTTCGAAACTAAAATATGACTTTTCAGCGAAAAATTAATTTTCCACAAAACTGATGCAGTTTTACCCAACAAAAACGAAAGCTCAAACCTAGAAAGTTACTTTTTTGCTAAAAGAGAAGTATTTTCAACTAAAAAATATAAATCCTTAGAACATGGAAAAGTTAAATTTTTAGTTAAAAAGTTAATTTTAACCAAGAAAAAGGCTTTTTGCCTAACAGTTATCTTTTCATCCAAAGATATAAGCATTTAATACAAAAAAATTTAACAATGTAGTTAAACTTTTACCACAGTTTTCAACAAAAAATATAAACTTTAAAAAAATGATTTATTTCAATATTTCAAAAAAAGTAGTTAAATAATCCCGCAAAGGAGAATAATGTTTAAACAAAAAGTTGCATTTTCATTAAAGAAAAATGATTATTTTACTAAAACAGATGATTTCTTAAATTAAGAAGATAATTTGTTTAAAAATAGTTCAATTTAATGTTAAAAAAGATATCAGTTCCCTTTTCACAATAAAAATAGGAATTTTTAAACAATCAATCAGTTTCTACGGAAAAAATGAATTCTTATCTTAAAAAGACGTATTTTTGATCCAAAAAAAGTCTTTTTACACAATTGTTAAATTCTCTACCAAATAGTTACATTTTAATAAAAAAAAAAGAGACTTCTCTTAAAACAGATGAATTTTTATTTAAAGAAAAAGACAGTTGAATTTTCATCAGAAAAAAATCCAGATGACTTTTAAAGATCAAAATATGAACTTTTAAACCAAAAAAAAGTTTCTACGCAAAAAATTGAATCTTTAATCCAAAACGTCGATTTTTTTTCAACCAAAAAGTACAACATTTTTAACAAGAGTTGAAATCTCTATCAAATAGTTGCAGTTTTAATTTTATCCAAGATAGCATATATCTTTACAACCAAAAAAAAGGAATTTAAAAGAAAATTACTTTACTAACAAAAAAGACGAATTTTAAACAAAATTCAACAGTTCTCAACCAAAAAGTTCAATTTTCAACTAAAAAAGATGAATTTTTAAACAAAAAGATTTAGCTACTACCAAATAAACGAATGTTTAATAAAAATCAATAAATCTCAATCAAAAAGTTAAATTTTTAAAAAAGAAAGGAAAAAAATTATTTAATTTTTAAGCAGTTCAACTTAAAACCTTGGTGTTAAATTTAAATCAAAAAGATAAATTTTTAAACAAAAAAGATTAGTTTTCTACAGAAAAACGAGTTTTTAACGAAATAAATGAGTTTTGAACAAAATTCAAGAATTTTCATCCAAATTCTTGAATTTTCAACTGATACGTTGAATCTTCAACTAAACTAACTAAAAAAGACGTATTTTAAACCCAAAAAATGTATTTTTACACAATTGTTAAATTCTTTACCAAATAGTTGCTTTTTAATCAAAAAAGAAGAAATTTCTCTTAAAACACATGAATTTTTATTTAAAGAAAAAAACAGTTGAATTTTCACCCGAAAAAATTCCAGATGACATGTAATGATCAAAATATGATCTTTTAAACCAAAAAAAAAGTTTCTACGAAAAAAATTGAATCTTCCATTCAAAACGACGATTTTTTTCAACCAAAAAGGACAACATTTTTAACAAAAGAGTTGAAATCTCTATCAAGTAGTTGCAGTTTTAGTTTTATCCAAGATATATGCAATTTGTACTGAAACCAATTAAATTTTTTAATAAAAAACGACCTTTTTTTTTATTTGAACTTTCATTCAAAAAATATTTTAGTTCTTTTTTCAACACCAAAATATTAAATTTTCAACAAAAAAAATAGAATTTTCAACCAAAAAGTATGACTTCAACAAAAGTATTAAATTTTTAAGTAAATAGTTACATTTTTCTCCAATAAAAATGAAACTTTACTAAGTCAGGTAAATTTTTAAATGAAAAAGACAAATTTTCAACAACAAAAAGAAAGAGCTGGATTTTCATCCGAAAATATTTCAATTTAATTTTCAAAACAAAAATAGTCAATTTTAAAATAAAATAAATTTTCTAGGAAATATTTTAATTTTTAACAAAACAGTTGCATTTTTCCAAAAAAGATGCAATATTCATACTGAAAAAAGATAAACTTTGAAATCAAAAATACAAAATTTCACAAAACATATTTTTCACCCAAAAAATATTTCAGTTGTCTTATCAGCAAGAAAATATGAATTTGAAACAAAAGATTAATGTTCTAGGAAAAGAGCTGAGTTTTTAACCCAAAAAGACCAATTCTTAACAAAACAGTTGAATCTGCAATCAAAAGGATGTATTTTCAAGAAAAATGTTAAATTTTCCACCAAATAATAAAATTTAGAACTAAAAATATAATCTTCAGCAGACAGGTTTTTTCCGTATTTGCAAAAATTACGTACATGGGTAAAGGACCCCCTCTCCCCTTCGTTAACAAATCGTAAGAAAATTCCTTGACCTCCTAGTTATCGTGCCAAAAGTCGGATATATGAAAAAATAGTTTTTCTATGGTTTTAAGAATCAAGATATCCTAACTGATGTCATTTTATATAAAAAAATTATTTTATATAAAAAATGTTAAAATTCACAACAAAAAAAATATTTACTTTAACTAAATTTAACTAATTTAAATTAATTTAAGAAAATCAAATTTAACCAAATAATCTTGAAATATAATTATCACATTAAAAAATGTTTTCTTAAAAAAAAATTGTTATATCGATTTGAGCCATAGAAAAATTTACTTTCAAAATTGAAAACAGTAGATTCAAATTCCCGGGAAATAAGCCGTCATTTTTAAAAATGCTATTATTTTTCAAAAATTGGTAAGAACCGACGGTCAGATTAAATTAAATTGCAAAATACATGGTTAAAACTAATGTTTCTTTGTGTGAATTTAACCATTTTTCATACAAAAATGATGGTTTTTTTTAAATTACAACAATTATATTATTTTAATTCTTAAAATCATATAAAAAATATTTTTTTCTAGATATCTGACTTTTGGCACTACAACTGTTTTAACTCTGGAAGAATAGAGAGATTCTTGATTAATGGAGACACAAGCTGTTCAGTTAATACTTCCAACAAGATGAAAACATCACGTTCACGTGGAAGAGAGAGTTCGTTAGAATCGCGAGTGAATTTCTCTGTTGGTTCCTTTTTGATTAACGAGCTCCACGTGTCGATGGAGTTGAAAACACACGTGCGATCGTATCTCATTGTGGCAGCGGCTGAAATTACGCGAGGCAAGTAGGTCGATCCGCACCAGATATCGCGTCTTCACGCGCCGTAACCTCAGAACGATCGATCATTATCCTGTACTCTTGAATAATTTTCGCAAGGCCGTGGTTAGGCGTCGCAGAAAAAAAAGGAATCAACACTCGACCGTGCCGTTCGGAATATAATCGATTTATCAAATTCGGGATGGATTAGCACGGTGGATGGTCCAGGATCGCACATGTGCTCATCATAAAATGAGGACGATCTTCGGAAACGTCTTCAGATGGAATTATTCAGGGATTTAGTTTCATAAAAATTTGAGATCATAATAAAAACAAACAGTTAATGGTTAGCAGGCTGGCTACTTTTAACGTTATTTTAGTACTTGAAAATATTTTTTAAATTGTCACTTAAGGTAGTTGTCGTGCCAAAAGTTCGGTACCTGAAAAAAATTGTTTTTCTATGATTTTAAGAATCACAATATCATAACTGATGAGTCTGTGAAATTTTGATGAAATATTTGAAATCTTTCCGAAATCTATTATTTCCATTTAAAATCATTTAAATATTTGAAATGTTCTGAAATCTCAGAAATCTGATTAACACCCTTGTTAAAATCCTTGAAATTTTCTGAAAGTTTTAAAATTTTTGAAATGTTTGAAACGTTTGAAATGTTTGAAATCGTTTTGAAATCTCATACACAAATTTTAAATCTTTTACAATCTTTTAAATTTTTTGAAATATTTAGAATCTGGTGTACTGCGCCCTTCTTGAAACCTTTATGAAATTTTTATGAAACATTTTAAATATTTGTGAAATTTTTTGTATTTATTGTAAATCATTAAAATATTTGAAATCCTTGACATGTTTGTCAAATTTAGTGTCATAAAAATTTGAAATCATTGTTCAAAAAATTAATATTTAGCAGGGTGTGACTTTTAAGCTTATTTTATTATACAAAAATATTTCTTTAATGTTCACTTAAGGTAGTTGTCGGGCCAAAAGTCTGGTAACTGAAAAAAATTGTTTTTCTATTATTTTATAAATCACAATATTATAAATGATGAGTCTATGAAATTTTGATGCAATATTTGAAATATTTGTGAAATTTTTCCGAAATCTTTTGTTTCTATTTAAAATCATTAAAAGGTTTGAAATCATTGCAAATCTTTGAAATGTTCTGAAATCTCAGAAATCTGATTTAAACCCTTGTTAAAATCCTTGAAATTTTCTGAAAGTTGTAAAATCTTTGTGTAATGTTTGAAATATTTGAAATCTTTTTAAAATCTCAAAGATAAATTTGAAATAGTTAAAAATCTTAAAAATTTGTTGAAATATTTGAAATTTGGTGTACTCCGCCCTTCTTGAAATCGTTATGAAATTTTTATGAAATACTTCAAATATTTGTTAAATTTTTTGTATTTATTTGAAATCATTAAAATATTTGAAATGTTTGTAAAATTTAGTTTAATAAAGATTTGAAAGCATTGTTAAAAAAATTAATATTTAGCAGGATGTGACTTTTAGACTTATTTTATTATACAAAAATATTTTTTTAATTTTCTCTTAAGGCTGTTGTCGTGCCAAAAGTCTGGTGCCTGAACAAAATTGTTTTTCTATAATTTTAAGAATCACAATATCATAACTGATGACTCTGAAATTTTCATGAAATATTTGAAATATTTGTAAAATCTTTCCGAAATCTTTTATTTCCATTTAAAATCATTACAATATTTGAAATCATTGCAAATCTTTGAAATATTCTGAAATCTCATAAATCTGATTTACACCCTTGTTAAAATCCTTGAAATTTTTTGAAAGTTTTAAAATCTGTGTGAAATGTTTAAAATCTGGTGTACTGCGCCCTTCTCGAAATCTTTGAGTTTGAAATCATTATGAAATTTTTATGAAATCTTTTAAATACTTGTGAAATTTTTTGCATTTATTTGGAATCATTAAAATATTTAAAAGCTTAAAATTTTGATAAAATATTTGAAATCCTTGAAATCTTTATAAAATTTAGTTTCATAAAAATTTTAAATCATTTAAAAAAAAAAATAATATTTAGCAGGATGTGACTTTTAAGCTTATTTTATTATACAAAAATATTTTTTAAATTTTCACTCAAGGCAGTTGTCGTGTCAAAAATTAGATATCCGAAAAAAATAGTCTTTCTATGATTTTGAGAATCAAAATATTATTACTGACGTCATTTGAAATAAAAAAAAATATTTGTTATGAAAAATGTTAAAATTCATAGCAACAAAAAACATTCATTTTAACCATGTTTTTTGTAATTTAATTTGTTTCTGACTGTCGCTTCTTACCAAAGTTTAAAAAATGATTGTATTTTAATAAATGACGGCTTGTTTTTTCCGGGAAAATATTCTCTACAACTCTACTGTTTCAATTTTGAAAGTAAATTTTTCTATGGCTAATATCGTTAGAACAATTATTTTTTAAGAAAACATTTTTTAATCAAATTTTTATATTTTATGAATCTTTAGTTATTTCTAAAATTGGGAATAGTACAGTTGAA